>CM022299.1:474607756-474709962 GCA_011799875.1 Thinopyrum elongatum | reverse complement strand
TTAACCCACTCACACTCTTTCGAGCATGCTGATGTCCCAATTAAATGATGATACCATGCCAACTTTCAAACCTTTTCAGAGTCATTGTAGTGCTTTCAATTTCAGGGTCATTAGCTAAAAAAAATCAGTAAATGCATAATGAAAATAGCAAATGAAGTCAAAAGGGTTGAAAATTGATGAGTGGTGGCTTGAATGGTGCATATATGAACGCACAAAAAAGTCTGTGAGTTGAAATAAGTTTAAAAAATGAAATGCTTTGTAACAGATGAGTTTCTGCGAAACCTGATACTTCGAAGAGATTGTCATTTTTGTACACGAAGTGCATCCAGTTTTGCCGGTAACCCTCTAAACTTTTTAGCACATGCTATGTGGGTGAAATGATGATACCATGCAAATTTCAACCTTTTCAGAGTTCATTTGTAGTGCTTTTCAATTTCAGGGTCTTAGCTAAAAAAATCAGAAATGCATGAAAAATAGCCAAATGAAGATTGAAAGGTTGGAAATTGTGACGTGGCTTTAAGGTGCATACTGAAGCCACAAAAGTCTGGAGTTGAAATAATTAAAAAAAAATGAATGCCTTGTAACAGATGAGTTTCGTCCGAAACCCGATATCTCGAAAGAGATTGTCCATTTTTACAGAAGTGCATCCAGTTTGCCGTAACCCTCTCAAAACTTTTAGCACATGTATGTGGGTGAAATGATGATACCATGCCAACTTTCAACCTTTTCAGAGTTCATTTGTAGTGCTTTCAATTCAGGGTCATTTAGCCAAAAAAAATAGTAAATGCATGAAAAATAGCAAATGAATGCAGAAGGTTGGAAATGAGACGTGGCTTTAATGGTGCATATGAAGCACAAAAATTTGAGTTGAAAAGAAATAAGTTTAAAAATGAAATGCCTTTGTAACAGAGAGTTTCTTCCGAAACCCTGATACTTCGAAAGAGATTGTCCATTTTGTACACGAAGTGCATCATTTTTGCCTAACCCTCTCACTTTTACACATGCTATGTGGGTGAAATGATGATCAGCCATCAACTTATCATTTGTAGGCTTTTCAATTAGGTCATTAGCTCAAAAAAATCACAGTAAATGATAGAAAAATAGCAAATGAAGTCAGGAAGGGTTTTTTGAAAATTAATGATTGTTGCTTTGAATGGTGCATACTGAACGCACAAAAGTTGAGTTGAAAAAGTTAAAAAAAATGAAATGCCTTTGTAACAATGAGTTTTGCCGAAACCCTATACTTCGAAAGAGATTGTCCATTTTGTACACAGAAGTGCATCCAGTTTGCCCGTAACCTCTCAACTTTTAGCACATGTATGTGGGTGAAATGATGATACCATGCAACTTTCAAACCTTTTAAGTTCATTTGTAGTGCTTTTCAATTTAGGGTCATTTAGCTAAAAAAAATCAGTAAATGCATGAAAAATAGCAAATGAAGTAGAAGGTTGAAAAGTGATGAAGATGGCTTTTGAATGGTGTATACTGAACACACAAAAAGTCTGGAGTTTAATAAGTTTAAAAATGAAAAATGCCTTTGTAAAATTGAGTTTTCGTCGAAACCCTGATACTTCGAAAGAGATTGTCCATTTGTACACGAAGTGCATCCAGTTTTTCGTAACCTCTCAACTTTTGACATGCTATGTGGGTGAAATGATGATACCATGCAACTTTCAACCTTTTCAAAGTTCATTGTAGTGCTTTTCACATTTCAGGGTCATTTAGCTAAAAAAATCAGTAAATGCATGAAAATAGCAATGAAGTCAGAAAGGTTGAATTGATGAGTGGCTTTAATGGTGTCATACTGAACACACAAAAAGTCTGGAGTTGAAAAGTTTAAAAAAAAAATGAAATGCTGTAACAGATGAGTTTTCGTCCGAAACCCTGATACTTCAAAGAGATTGTCACATTTGTACAGAAGTGCATCAGTTTTTGACCGTAACCTCTCAACTTTTAGCACATGCTATGTGGGTGAAATGATGATACCAGCCAACTTTCAACCTTTTCAGAGTTTATTGTTAGTGCTTTTAATTTCAGGTCATTTAAGCTAAAAAAAATCATAAATGCATGAAAAAAATGCAAATGAGTCGAAAGGGTTGGAAATGATGACATGGCTTTGAATGGTGCATTACAAACCACAAAAAATCTGGAGTTGAAATAAGTTTTTTAAAAAATGAAATGCCTTGTAACAGAGAGTTTTCGTCCGAAACCCTGTAACTTCGAAAGGATTGTCCATTTTGTACACGAAGTGCATCCAAGTTTTGCCGTAAACCCTCTATAATTTTATGACACATGCTATGTGGGTGAAATGATGAGTACCATGCCAACTTCGACCTTTTCAAGAGTTCATTTTAGTGCTTTTCAATTTCGGGTTCATTTAGCTCAAAAAAATCAGTAAATGAAAAATAGCAAATGAGTCAGAAAGGGTTGAAATTGATGAGTGGCTTGAATGGTGCATATGACGCACAAAAAGTGATTGATAAGTAAAAATGAAATGCTTTGTAAAATGAGTTTTCGTCCGAAACCTGATACTTCGAAAGAGATTGTCCATTTTGTACAGAAGTGCATCCAGTTTTTGCCGTACCCTCTGAACCCCTGGTAACTACAGTGTAAAACGCCTTTGAGGTATGCCAAGTCAGCTCGATAACAACGGGAATGTCATTATTAGCATCATATGAATTTCAAGCCTCTGTAAACGAAATGAATTAAAAGTAAATAGTTTTAAATCAAAAATAAAAGATAAATACCAGTCAGAGGATCAAAATCGAACCAACCTTGTAGGGAAATTGTAAGTGGTCGAAACCTCAGCAAATCAGCGCATGCAATATAATATTTAACTAACTTTATTTAATCTAAAACTTAATATGAAAAGATTTTACCCCAAACTAGTTTTGCGTGGTCAGGTAGATTTGCATCGGATTTGCCCAGCATTCATATTTTCAAAATATTGGATGCCAACAAATTACTAACAGAGTGTAGAAATAAGAAAACAGAAAAAAAATGAAACATTATGGAAATCAGACTCCCCCCTAACGGACCCAACTGATGTGTGGCCCCAAGCTGGTTAGGAATAACACCCAGGACTGGGCCCATTCCCCTGGGCACACACCCCATCACCACTAGAACTAAAACCGAAATAGACGTAAGAAAAAGACACCCACCCCTCGCTCATCCCCCTGCCAGGAAAAACCGGAGAACGGGACGAACCCCTCCCGCGCCGCCCCACTCCGGCCGGCCCCGACCCAGCCCGCTCCCCGGCGCCCCTCCTCTCCGCCACGCCGCGCCCCGCCTCCCGCGCCCTCGGCGCGCCACCCCTCGCCGCGCCGTGGGGACGCCAGTCGCACACCGTCATGTCGCCGACTCGCCTCCACCGCTTCCCCGAATCGCCTCAGCGAACGAGGCTGAGACAGCCCGCCTGCCCGTCGCCGTCGCCGACTCGCGCGATCGTCGCCGTAGCGTCCTCAGTCGCTCGCTCCCCGTCCGGCGATGCTGAGCCTCGCCGACCACCTCTCCCATCCCTGCTCTCGACTCCACCAGCGTCCTCGAGCCTCATCCCCTCGCTGTCACCATTTCCGGCACCATTCCCTGGCCTCTCATCTCGGCCACCCCATTGTTCTCTCCCAGCCAGCTAACCGATCAGATTCCACGACTTCGCTCGAAGCGCTCGCGCACTCGCGAGCCTGGGCCTCACCGCGTCGCCTCGGACCGTCGGCCACATGCGAAGCTGCCGCGGGGCCCGCACCGCCTATGGACGGCCTCGCACTCGCGAGCCCGAAGCCGCCGCCCGCGCCTGCCCCCCGCCGCCGCCGCACCTGCGCGCGCTCGCGCATCGCCGTCGCACCGCGTCATGGCCCCGCCCTCGCCCTGCCCAGCGGTCCGTCGTCGGTGCCCCGGCGCTGCGCCGGCCGCGCCGACGCCCGGCAGGCGCCCGCCGCGCCGCACCCCGCGCGGCCCCCGTGCCGCTTGCCAGATGGGCCAAGGCCCCCGACGCCACAGACGCTGGGGCCCAGCCCCAGAAAACGTTTTTTAAAAAAAATAAATATAGATAATAATTAAGAAATTTAGTCATATTACTTTAGATTAGTCTAATTTAATTAATAATTAGTGTTAATTAAAAAGTATTAATTAGTTAACACTAAATTAAACTAATGAGCCTATGACAGGTGGGACCACTGGTCCTGACGTAATGCTGACGTCAGCAAGACACGTTTTCGGATAATGTTAAATTAAATAATTAAAAATTCCAGAAATTAATAAAAACTTTAGAAAATCATATAAAATAATCCGATAGCTCGACGAATAAAATCTTTGTTACATGAAAGTTGCTCGAACGACGAGACGAATCTGAATACGCGGTCCGGTTAGTCGTCACGCAGTCCCTAACTATCCGAACTTGCAACCTTCCCCTCTTATCCTCTGTCGGATAATTCCAAAACCCGGGAAAATATCGTCAGATATCCCCGCCTCCGTCTGTTACGTGGATGCACTGCGTTAGACTAACTAGCACACTGTGTCTCGTATTTGTTCATGCTCATGTTTGCTATATATATCTGTTTTCCCCCTCTTCTCTTCGATTAGCCCCGACCCCGACGTCGTCCCCGCGAGACCGACGCAGCTCGGATTCCAAGACACCATAGGACGACCTTGCCTTGCGACGAAGCAACAAGGCAAGCCCCCCCTTTGACATCCGATATCGCCCATTTATGTCCATGCTTGCATTAGAATTGCTGCATGATGCTGCTGTTTAACTATTCTGATGCATGAGCTGTTCATTGTAACCTGCTGTTGATAATTACCTACATCTCCAAAAACTGTTAGTCTAGGCTGGGTAGAGACCTATCAGTGACCCCACTTATCCCGACTGCGCGCGTGGATCGTCAGAAGACCCGATCAACGGATTGAAGACCAGGCCCCGACACCGCACATCACCCCCCCCTTAGTGTAACGACATTGCAGCGTTACTATCGAGTGCCGATGGGTGAAAACCTCATGTAGCACTTCTGATGTTAACTCTGTAGAGTAGTATTTCGGTCGTGGTCATCGAGTGGTGATTCCTCCTTCACCGCCTTCCGATAACGACGCTGTCGTACAACACTCAAGTGTGGAAACCAGGTGAGGGGGATTCCTCCAGTTCACCTTGACGGATACATCGAGTGGGAATTCAATGAGGGTGATACCTCGGATTCCCCTGATGTTATGGACACCGGATACTTGGACTTTACAATGTTACATGGAAAGGCGGGGCGACCATGAGGGGTAAACCCGCGTTGTGTGGGAGGGAGGGAGAGGTGAGTGTGGTGCCGAGTGTGAATACGAGGCTGCGGCCGGGCATTCTTAACCCTGACGCAAGTCCTCGAGACGGGGCGACGGGGGGGTCAACATCTTTCGTGAGTTCTGCTCGTTACCGCAAGCCCTAGTCCTAGCGATTTGGATATTTGATCCGAGCAGGCCTCTGGTCGATAGCACTAACCATCACGTGGGGCATAGTATGGGCGTTATGCATCGTATGCATCAGCCGAAAGCTCTGTCCGACGTCCAGTTCAGCATGCGGCACGGTCGGATCTGTCGGCCACCTCGGGCTGAGGGGTGAGCTAGACCTGGTCGCCGGCAGAACAGACCCGGAGGGTGAGGGGCGATGGCCAAGACCCCCTTGCGCTTAGGATGTAACCGGCGGGGACTCTCTGCTGAGCTGTAGGTAGGGTTGCGATGTGTGTCGTTTGGCGAGGCCGGGCATGACCCAGGAAAGTGGTGGCCGGCCGAAGTTAATCGAGCGTGTGGGTATGTTGGTGCACCCCTGCAGGGAAGAACATTTCTATCGATAGGCCGGTCCTACGGTAAAGGACACTCGGAGTTGTACCCTGATTGATACAATTAGAACTGGATACCGTGATGAGACCCTGTATTATGGCTCTGGATTGCTTTCGCGGGAGTCGAGAAGGATCTCAGGACGAGGTTTTTTGATGACATTATGGCTTCTGGGATTGCTTCTCGCAGGGAGTCGAGAAAAGATCTCGGGTGAGGTTGCTGATTATCTACTGCTACCATTATATTGTAGTGTTCTACTCTCTCTACTGCCGCAAGACCGACTGAAGCTGCTTAGTCTTAGATAGACTGGGCTTCTCTCTATTCTGGCATTTCTGCAGCCCAGTCCATAATACAGCCTCCCTTTGAAAATGTGAGGCATAGGTAGTGTAGATATTGCTTGCTGCTGACTCTGGTACTACGGTTGGCCCACGGGCCTCCCTGGCCGGGCGGCCCAGGCCCCCACCCATCCCCATATCCCACCCCCACCCGAAAAAACCCTAGCCCAAACCCCCGATAACCCCCCCAATCACTCCCCACCCCCCCCCCCCAATCGGTATCTCCACCCACCAAAAACTTTTGAGATCGGGACGGTGAGAGGAGAGCCGCCGACGCCCGCCGCTCCCCGTCGCCCGGCGACCCCCGGCGACCGCGCCGCCCCCCGCTCCCCGACGACGGCGCCCGTCCTCGTCCTTCTTCTCCACCGGACCGCCCCCAGCAGGAGCCGTTTCCCGACCCCGACGCCCGACGCCCCCTACGGCCGCCCCGTGCCCGCACCCGTCGGCCGGCCCTGCCGCCCGCCGCCTTTAACGGCCCTCCCCATCCCACCACCTCGCCGTCCTCCTAGGTCCTCCCTGTCACGAAGGCCTCCCCGCGCCCGATCTTGCCTCGCCCGACGCCGCCTCCTCGCCCTCTCCCTCGCCGGTCGCCAAAGTCCTGCGCGCCTCCGCAGGACGGCTAGCTCATCCCCCCACCCTGCGCCCCCACCTCTCGCCCCCGTCGCCGGCCAGCCTCGACTCGGCCCCACCAACGTGAGCACGCCCGCGGCCGGCCGCCCGCTCTCCTCTTCCCCCCCCTCTCGTCGCGCTCCGGTCCCCGCTCGCCAACAGCACCCCGGTGGTCACCGCGCCTCGCGCCCACGCGGACCCGCGCCGGCGGCGCCCCCAGGATCGCGGCGTACCGCTCCCCTGGTGCGTCCCCCGCTCACCCCCCTCGCCCCGATGCCGTCTCTCGCGTTCCGCCTCGTCCCGTTCCGACGCCCGCCCCCCCCCCCCCCGTCACGCGTGCCATTTCACCTATGGACACGTCCGCTTTCGCTTTCCCAATGGCACGCTCCGGACATGTCCGCCCATTTGGGTTGCGCGTCCGGACGTGTCAGCCCTAGCCATGTGCTAGCTAAAAAATAAATAAATAAAAAAATAAATAAAATAATTAATTAGTAATTACACTGTTTAGATTAGTCTTAATTTAATTATTAGATATTAAATATTAATTAACTTAAGTAACCCTGGTTAATTAGAGCTAATTATAGTTAACCTAATTAACCTGCTGACTCAGCGCATGATGTCATGCTGACTCAGCAAGCACTGTTTGGATAATGTTTAATTTAAACAATTAAAAATAAAATTCAGAAATTAATAAAAACTTTAGAAAATCATATAAATAACCGTAACTCGTGAAAATACTTTTCGTACATGAAAGTTGCTCAGAACGCGAGACGAATCTGAATCGCGGTCCGTTCGTCCGTCACGCGTCTCTAACTATCCGACTTGCAACCGTTCCCCTCTTATCCTCTGTCCGATAATTCCAAAGACCGGAAATATCGTCAGATATTCTCCCGCTCCGTCTGTTACGTGTGATGCTGCGTTAGACTACCCCTAGCCCGTGTATCGTATTTGTCATGCTCATGTTTGCTCTATATTTATACTGTTTCCTCCCCTCTTCTCTCTCGATAGCCCCCGACCCCGACGTCGTCCCCGAGACCGACGCAGCTCCGGATCCCGAAGACACCATAGACGACCTTGCCCTTGCCGCCGAGCAACCAGGCAAGCCCCCCCTTGATCATCCCGATATCGCCCCTTCTATTTCTCATGCTTGCATTAGAATTGCTGCTTGCTGCTGCTGCTTCTGGTTACCTATTCTGATGCATAGCCTGTTCATTGTAACCTGCTGTTGATATTACCTACATATCCTAAACTGTTTAGTCTAGGCTGGGTAGAGACCTATCAGTGACCCCACTTATCCCGACTGCTGCGCGTGGATCGTCAGAAGACCCGATCAATGGGATTGAAGACCAGACCCGACACCGCACCCACCCCCCCTTAGTTTGTAACGACACTGCAGCGTTACTATCGAGTTGCCGAGGGTGAAACCTCTTGTAGCACTTCTGATGTTAACTGCTGTAGAGTAGCTATTCGGTCGTGGTCATCGAGGTGATTCCTCCTTCAACCGCTTCCGATAACGACGCTGTCGTCAACACCTCAAGTGTGACCCAGTGAGGGTGATTCCTCCTAGTTCACCTTGACGGATACATCGAGTGGGAATTCAATGAGGGTGATACCTCGGATTCCCTGATTTATGGACACACGATACTTGGACTTTACAATGTTACTTGGAAAGGCGGGTCGACCCTGAGGGTACCCGCGTGCGTGAGAGGCGAGGTGTGAATGACGGGTGCCGTTGTGGTGCCCGAGTGGTGAATACGAGGCGCGGCCGGGATTCTTAACCCTTGCCGCAAGTCCTCGAGACGGGGCGACGGGGTCACATCTTTCGTGAGTCTCTGCTCGTTTCCGCAAGCCCCTAGTCCATTACGATTTGGATATTTGATCCGAGCAGGCTCTGGTCTGATAGCACTAACCATCACGTGGGCATAGTATGGGCGTTCTGCATCGTATGCATCAGCCGAAAGCTCTGTCAGACTCTAGTTCAGCCTTGGCGGCCGGGACGGACACCGGCGCCCCCTGGTGCCTGCTTCCCCTGCACGCAACGACCGGAGGCAGGGCGATGGCCAAGACCCCTTGCGCTTAGGATGTAGACCGCGGGGACCTCTCTGCTGAGCTGTAGGTAGGGTTGCGATGTGTGTCGTTTGGCCGAGGCCGGGCATGACCCAGGAAAGTGTGTCCGGCCGAAGTTAATCGAGCGTGTTGGTGTGTAAGTTGGTGCACCCCTGCAGGAAGACACTTCTATCGATAGCCGGTCCTACGGTAAGGACACTCGGAGTTGTATCCTGATTGATACAATTTAGAACTGGACCTTGAGAGTAACGTTGATGACTGTATTGGCTCTGGATCGCTTCTCACAGGGAGTCGAGAAGGATCTAAGGACGAGGTTGATGACTGTAGGCTCTGGGATTGCTTTCTCGCAGGGAGTCGAGAAAGATCTCTGGGTGAGGTTAGATATTATTACTGCTACCATTATATGTATTGTTCTACTCTCTTCTACTGCTGCAAGACCGCTGAAGATGCTAGTCTTCGATAGGACTAGGCCTTCTCTCTATTCTGTCATTTCTGCAGGCCCAGTCCACATATACAGCCTCCCCTTGAAAATGTTGCATAGGTAGTGTAGATCCTTGCTTGCTGAGTACTTCTGAGTACTCACGGTTGCTTTGTTTCCTTTTTCTCCCATATCAGTTTGATCGTGACCAGAGACGAGCCCCCTGACAGATGCCCCGACGATCGCTACTACTACTACCGAGATGGATACTACTACGAGTTGACTGACGTACCAGGAGTAGGATCGAGGGCCCGGCAGGATGCCTGCGCCTTTCGATCGTAGTGTTTTATTTTTGCCCCGCCTTTCTAAAGGCCTTTCTGTTTCTATTAATATCTGTACTCAGATATCTGATGCTTCCGCTGACGCTTGTTCGCAAGCTTATGTATTCGAGCCCTCGAGGCCCCTGGCTTGTAATATAAGCTTGTATGACTTTATTTATGTTTAGAGTTGTGTTGTGATATCTTCCCGTGAGTCCTTAGGCTTGATCGTGTGCATTTGCGTGTATGATTAGGGCGATCGGCGCCAGCAGATGAGTTTTCGTCCGAAACCCTGAACTTCGAAAGAGATTGTCCATTTACACGAAGTGCATCCAGTTTTGCCTAACCCCTCAATTTTTAGCACATGCTATGTGGTGAAATGATGATACCATGCCAACTTCAACCTTTTCAGATTCATTTGTAGTGTGCTTTTCAATTCAGGGTCATTTAGCTCAAAAAATCAGTAAATGCATGAAAAATAGCAAATGAAGTCAGAAAGGGTTGAAATTATGGTGGCTTTGAATGGTGCATACTGAACGCACAAAAGTCTGAGTAAATAAGTTTAAAAAATGAAATGCCTTTGTAACAGATGAGTTTTCGTCCGAAACCCTGATACTTCGAAAGAGATTGTCCATTTTGTACACGAAGTGCATCCATTTTTGCCGTAACCCTCTCAACTTTTAGCACATGCTATGTGGGTGATGAAATGATGATACCATGCCAACTTTCAACCTTTTCAGAGTTCATTTGTAGTGCTTTTCAATTTACGGTCATTTAGCTCAAAAAAATAGTAAATGCATGAAAAATAGCAAATGAAGTCAGAAAGGTTGAAATTGATGACGTGGCTTTGAATGGTGCATACTGAACGCAACAAAGTCTGGAGTTGAAATAAGTTAAAAAAATGAAATGCCTTTGTAACAATGAGTTTGTCCGAAACCTGATACTTCGAAAGAGTGCCATTTTGTACAGAAGTGCATCCATTTTTGCCGTAACCCTCTAACTTTTAGCCATGCTATGTGGGTGAAATGATGATACCATGCCAACTTTCAACCTTTTCAGAGTTCATTTGTAGTGCTTTTCAATTTCAGGGTCATTTAGCAAAAAAATCATAAATGCATGAAAATAGCAAATGAAGTCAGAAAGGGTTGAATTGATGACGTGGCTTTGAATGGTGCATACTAACGCACAAAAATCTGGAGTTGAATAATAATTTAAAAAATGAAATGCCTTTGTAACAGATGAGTTTTCGTCCGAAACCCTGATACTTCGAAAGAGATTGTCCATTTTGTACCGAAGTGACCAGTTTTTGCCGTAACCTCTCAACTTTTTAGCACATGCTATGTGGGTGAAATGATGATACCATGCCAACTTCACCTTTTCAGAGTTCATTTGTAGGTGCTTTTCAATTCAGGGTCATTTAGCTAAAAAAATAGTAAATGCATGAAAAATAGCAAATGAAGTCGAAGGGTTGAAATTGATGAGTGGCTTTGAATGGTGCATACTGAAGCACAAAAGTCTGGAGTTGAAATAAGTTTAAAAAATGAAATGCCTTTGTAACAGATGAGTTTTTCGCGAAACCCTGATACTTCGAAAGAGATGTCCATTTTGTACAGAAGTGCATCCAGTTTTTGCCTAACCCTCTCAACTTTTTAGCACAGCTATGTGGGTGAAATGATGATACCATGCCAACTTTCAACCTTTTCAGAGTTCATTTGTAGTGCTTTTCAATTTCAGGGTCATTTAGCTCAAAAAATCAGTAAATGCATGAAAAATAGCAAATGAAGTCAGAAAGGGTTGAAATTGATGACTGGCTTTGATGGTTGCATACTGAAGCACAAAAAGCTGGAGTTGAAATAAGTTTAAAAATGAAATGCCTTTGTAACAGATGAGTTTTTGTCCAAACCCGATACTTCGAAAGAGATTGTCCATTTTGTACGAAGTGCATCCAGTTTTTGCCGTAACCCTCTCAACTTTTTAGACATGCTATGTGGGTGAAATGATGATACCATGCCAACTTAACCTTTTCAGAGTTCATTGTAGTGCTTTTCTTCAGGGTCATTTAGCAAAAAAATCAGTAAATGCATGAAAAATAGCAAATGAAGTCAGAAAAGGTTGAAATTGATGACGTTTGCTGAATGGTGCATACTGAAGCACAAAAGTCTGGAGTTGTGAAATAAGTTTAAAAATTTGTAAAGATGAGTTTTCGTCCGAAACCCTGATACTTCGAAAGAGATTGTCCATTTTGTACAGAAGTGCATCCAGTTTTTGCCGTAACCCTCTCAACTTTTAGCACAAGCTATATGGGGTGAAATGATGAACCATGCAACTTTCAACCTTTTCAGAGTTCATTTGTAGTGCTTTTCAATTTCAGGTCATTTAGCTAAAAAAATCAGTAAATGCATGAAAAAATGCAAGAAGTCAGAAAGGGTTGAAAATTGATGACGTGCTTTGAATGGTGATACTGAACCACAAAAAGTCTGAGAGTGAAATAATTTAAAAAATGAAAGCCTTTGTAACAGATGAGTTTTCGTCCGAACCCTGATACTTCGAAAGAGATTGTCCATTTTGTACACGAAGTGCATCCATTTTTGCCGTAACCCTCTCAACTTTTTAGCACATGCTATGTGGGGAATGATGATACCATGCAACTTTCAACCTTTTAGAGTTCATTTGTAGTCTTTTCAATTTCAGGGTCATTTAGCTAAAAAAATCAGTAAATGCAAGAAAAATAGCAAATGAAGTCAGAAAGGGTTGAAATTGATGATGTGGCTTTGAATGGTGCATACTGAACACAAAAGTCTGGAGTTGAATAAGTTTAAAAAAATGAAATGCTTTGTAACAGATGAGTTTTCGTCGAAACCTGATACTTCGAAAGAGATTGTCCATTTTGTACAGAAGGCATCCAGTTTTTTGCCGTAACCCTCTCAACTTTTTAGCAATGCTATGTGGGTGATGAATGATGATACCATGCCAACTTTCAACCTTTTCAGAGTTCATTTGTAGTGCTTTTCAATTTCAGGTCATTTAGCTCAAAAAAATCAGTAAATGCATGAAAAATAGCAAATGATCAGAAAGGGTTGAAATTGATGACTGGCTTTGAATGTGCATATGAAGCACAAAAAGTCGGAGTTGAAATAAGTTTTAAAAATGAAATGCCTTTGTAACAAGAGAGTTTTCGTCCGAAACCCTGATACTTCGAAAGAGATTGTCCATTTTCACGAAGTGCTCCAGTTTTGCCGTAACCCTCTCAACTTTTAGCACATGCTATGTGGGTGAAATGATGATACCATGCCAACTTTCAACCTTTTCGAGTTCATTTGTAGTGCTTTTCAATTTCAGGGTCATTTAGCTAAAAAAATCAGTAAATGCATGAAAAATAGAAATGAAGTCAGAAAGGGTTGAAATTATGAGTGGCTTTGAATGGTGCATACTGACCACAAAAAGTCTGGAGTTGAAATAAGTAAAAAAATGAAATGCCTTTGTAACAGATGATTTTCGTCGAAACCCCATACTTCGAAAGAGATTGTCCATTTTGTACAGAAGTGCATCCAGTTTTGCCGTAACCCTCTCAACTTTTAGCACATGCTATGTGTGTGATGATATGATGATACCATGCCACTTTCAAACTTTTCAGAGTTCATTTGTAGTGCTTTTCAATTTCAGGGTCATTTAGCTCAAAAAAACAGAAATGCTGAAAAATAGCAAATGAAGTCAGAAAGGGTTGAAATTGATGACGTGCTTTGAATGGTGCATACTGAACACAAAAAGTCTGGAGTTGAAATAAGTTTAAAAAAATGAAATGCCTTTGTAACAGATGGTTTTCGTCCGAAACCCTGATACTTCGAAAGAGATTGTCATTTTGTACACGAAGTGCATCCATTTTTGCCGTAAACCCTAACTTTTTAACACATGCTATGTGGTGAAATGATGATAATGCCAACTTTCAACCTTTACAAGTTCATTTGTAGTGCTTTTCAATTTCAGGGTCATTTAGCTAAAAAAATCAGTAAATGCATGAAAATAGCAAATGAAGTCAGAAAGGGTTGAATGATGAGTGGGTTTGAATGGTGATACTGAACACAAAAAGCTGGGGTTGAAATAAGTTTTAAAAATGAAATGCCTTTGTAACAGATGAGTTTTTGTCGAAACCCTATACTTCGAAGAGATTGTCATTTGTACACGAAGTGCTACAGTTTTTGCCGTAACCCTCTCAACTTTTTGCACATGCTATGTGGGTGAAATGATGATACCATGCCAACTTTCAACCTTTTCAGAGTTCATTTGTTTGCTTTTCAATTTTCAGGGTCATTTAGCTCAAAAAAATAGTAAATGCATGAAAAATAGCAAATGAAGTCGAAAGGGTTGAAATTGATGACGTGGCTTTGAATGGTGCAACTGAACGCACAAAAAGTCGGGTGTTGAAATAAGTTTAAAAAAATGAAATGCCTTTGTAACAGATGAGTTTTCGTCCGAAACCCTATACTTCGAAAGAGATTGTCCATTTTGTACACAAGTGGATCCAGTTTTGCCGTAACCTACCTCTCAATTTTTAGCACATGCTATGTGGGTGAAATGATGATACCATGCCAACTTTCAACCTTTTCAGAGTTCATTGTAGTGCTTTTCAATTTCAGGGCATTTAGCTCAAAAAAATCAGTAAATGCCTGAAAAATAGCAAATGAAGTAGAAAGGGTTGGAATTGATGAGTGGCTTTGAATGGTGCAACTGACAGAACAAAAAGTTGGAGTTGAAATAAGTTTAAAAAATGAAATGCCTTTGTAACAGATGAGTTTCGTCGAAACCCTGATACTTCGAAAGAGATTGTCCATTTTGTACAGAAGTGCATCAGTTTTTGCCGTAACCCTCTCAACTTTTTAGCACATGTATGTTGTAAATGATGATACCTGCCAACTTTCAACCTTTTCAGAGTTCATTTGTAGTGCTTTTCAATTTCAGGGTCATTTAGCTCAAAAAATCAAAATGCATGAAAAATAGCAAATGAAGTCAGAAAGGGTTGAAAATTATGAGTGGCTTTGAATGGTGCATACTGAAAGCACAAAAATCTGAGTTGAATAAGTTTAAAAAAATGAAATGCCTTTGTAACAGATGAGTTTTCGTCCGAAACCTGATACTTCGAAAGGATTGTCCATTTTGTACACGAGTGCATCCGTTTTTGCCGTAACCCTCTCAACTTTTAGCACATGCTATGTGGGGATGAATGATGATACCATGCCAACTTTAACTTTTCAGAGTTCATTTGTAGTGCTTTTCAATTTCAGGGTATTTAGTCAAAAAAATCAGTAAATGCATGAAAAAAATGCAAATGAAGTCAGAAAAGTTGAAATTGATGACGTGCTTTGAATGGTGCATACTGAAGCACAAGTCTGGAGTTGAAATAAGTTTAAAAAATGAAATGCCTTTGTAACAGATGAGTTTTCGTTCGAAACCTGATATTCGAAAGAGATTGTCCATTTTGTACACGAAGTGCATCCATTTTGCGCTAACCCTCTCAACTTTTTAGCACATGCTATGTGGGTGAAATGATGATACCATGCCAACTTTCAACCTTTAGTTCATTTGTAGTGCTTTTCATTTTAGGGTCATTATGCTAAAAAAATCAGTAAATGATGAAAAATAGCAAATGAAGTCAGAAAGGTTGAATGAAATTGATGAGTGGCTTTGAATGGTGATACTGAACACACAAAAGCTGGAGTTGAAATAAGTTTAAAAAATGAAATGCCTTTGTAAGATGAGTTTTCGTCGAAACCCTATACTTCGAAGAGATTGTCCATTTTGTACACGAAGTGCATCCAGTTTTTGCCGTAACCCTCTCAACTTTTTAGCACATCATGTTGGGGTGAAATGATGAACCATGCCAACTTTCAACCTTTTCAGAGTTTAGTAGTGCTTTTCAATTTCAGGGTCATTTAGCTCAAAAAAATAGTAAATGCATGAAAAATAGCAAATGAAGTCAGAAAGGGTTGAAAATTGATGAGTGGCTTTGAATGGTGCTACTGAACGCACAAAAAGTCTGAGTTGAAATAAGTTTAAAAAAATGAAATGCTTTGTAACAGATGAGTTTTTCCGAAACCTGAACTTCGAAAGAGATTGTCCATTTTGTACACGAAGTGCATCCAGTTTTTGCCGTAACCCTCAACTAGCACTGCTATGTGGGGTGAAATGATGATACCATGCCAACTTTCAACCTTTTCAGAGGTCATTTGTAGTTGCTTTCAATTTCAGGGTCATTTAGCTCAAAAATACAGTAAATGCATGAAAAATAGCAAATGAAGTCAGAAAGGGTGAAATTGATGTGGTGGCTTTGAATGGTGCATACTGAACGCACAAAAAGTCTGGAGTTGAAATAAGTTTTAAAAATGAAATGCCTTTGTAACAGATGAGTTTTCGTCCGAAACCCTGATACTTCGAAAGAGATTGTCCATTTTGTACAGAAGTGCATCCATTTTTGCCGTAACCCTCTCAACTTTTTAGCACAGCTATGTGGGTGAAATATGATACCATGCCAACTTTCAACCTTTCAGAGTTCATTTGTAGTGCTTTTCATTTTAGGGTCATTTAGCTCAAAAAAATCAGTAAATGCATGAAAAATAGCAAATGAAGTCAGAAAGGTTGAATTGATGACGTGCTTGAATGGTGATACTGAACACAAAAAGTCTAGGTTGAATAAGTTTAAAAAAATGAAATGCCTTTGTAACAATGAGTTTTCGTCCGAAACCCGATACTTCGAAAGAGATGTCCATTTTGTACACGAAGTGCATCCAGTTTTTGCCGTAACCTCTCAACTTTTTAGCACATGCTATGTGGGTGAAATGATGATACCATGCCAACTTTCAACCTTTTCAGAGTTCATTTGTAGTGCTTTTCAATTTCAGGGTCATTTAGCTCAAAAAAATCATAAATCATGAAAAATACAAATGAAGTCAGAAAGGGTTGAAATTTGATGTGTGTTTGAATGGTGCATACTGAACGCACAAAAAGTCTGGAGTTGAAAAAGTTTAAAAAATGAAATGCCTTTGTAACAAATGAGTTTTCTGCGAAACCTGATACTTCGAAAGAGATTGTCCATTTTGTACACGAAGGTCATCAGTTTTTGCCGTAACCCTCTCACTTTTAGACATGCTATGTGGGTGAAATGATGATCATGCCAACTTTCAACCTTTTCAGAGTTCATTTGTAGTGCTTTTCAATTTCAGGGTCATTTAGCTCAAAAAAATCATAAATGCATGAAAAATAGCAAATGAAGTCAGAAAGGGTTGAAAATATGATGGTGGCTTGAATGGTGCATACGAAGCACAAAAAGTCTGGAGTTGAAATAGTTTAAAAAAATGAAATGCCTTTGTAACAGATGAGTTTTCGTCGAACCCTGATACTTCGAAAGAGATTGTCCATTTTGACAGAAGTGCATCCAGTTTTTGCCGTAACCCTCTAACTTTTTAGCACATGCTATGTGGGTGAAATGATGATACCATGCCAATTTCAACCTTTTCAGAGTTCATTTGTAGTGCTTTTCAATTTCAGGGTCATTTAGCTCAAAAAAATCAGTAAATGCATGAAAAATAGCAAATGAAGTCAGAAAGGGTGAAATTGATGACGTGGCTTTAATGGTGCATACTGAACGCACAAAAGTCTGGAGTTGAAATAAGTTTAAAAAAAATGCCTTTGTAACAGATGAGTTTTCGTCGAAACCCTGATCTTCGAAAGGATTTGTCATTTGTTACAGAAGTGCATCCAGTTTTTTCCGTAACTCTAACTTTTGCACATGCTATGTGGGTGAAATGATGATACCATGCCAACTTTCAACCTTTTCAGAGTTCATTTGTAGTGCTTTCAATTTCAGGGTCATTTAGCTCAAAAAATCAGTAAATGCATGAAAAATAGCAAATGAAGTCAGAAAGGGTTGAAATTGATGACGTGGCTTTAATGGTGCATACTGAACGCACAAAAAGTCTGGAGTTGAAATAAGTTAAAAAAATGAAATGCCTTGTAACAGATGAGTTTTCGTCCGAACCCTGATACTTCGAAAGAGATTGTCCATTTTGTACACGAAGTGCATCAGTTTTTGCCGTAACCCTCTCAACTTTTTACACATGCTATGTGGGTGAAATGATGATACCATGCCAACTTTCAACTTTTCAGAGTTCATTTGTAGTGCTTTTCAATTTCAGGGTCATTTAGCTCAAAAAAATAGTAAATGCATGAAAAATAGCAAATGAAGTCAGAAAGGGTTGGAATTGATGAGTGGCTTTAATGGTGCATACTGAAGACAAAAAAGTCTGGAGTGAAATAAGTTAAAAAAATGAAAAGCCTTTGTAACAGATGAGTTTTCGTTCGAAAAACGATACTTCGAAGAAGATTGTCCATTTTGTACACGAAGTGATCCAGTTTTTGCCGTAACCCTCTCAACTTTTTAACACATGCTATGTGGGTGAAATGATGATACCATGCCAACTTTCAACCTTAAGTTCATTTTGTAGTGCTTTTCAATTTCAGGGTCATTTAGCTAAAAAATCAGAAATGCATGAAAAATAGCAAATGAAGTCAGAAAGGGTTGAAATTGATGACGTGGCTTTGAATGGTGATACTGAACCCACAAAAAGTCTGGAGTTGAAATAAGTTTAAAAAATGAAATGCCTTTGTAACAGATGAGTTTTTGTCGAAACCCGATTCTCGAAAGAGATTGTCCATTTTTTACACAAGTGCATCCAGTTTTTGCCGTAACCCTCAACATTTAGCACATGCTATGTGGGTGAAATGATGAAACCATGCCAACTTTCAACCTTTTCAGAGTTCATTTGTAGTGCTTTTCAATTTCAGGTCATTAGCTAAAAAATTAAATGCATATGAAAAAATGCAAATGAAGTCAGAAAGGGTTGAAATTGAGACGTGGCTTTGAATGGTGCATACTGAAGCACAAAAGTCTGGAGTTGAAATAAGTTTAAAAAAATGAAATGCCTTTGTACAGATGAATTTTCGTCCAAACCCTATACTTTGAAAGAGATTGTCCATTTTGTACAGAAGTGATCCAGTTTTTGCGTAACCCTCTCAACTTTTTACACTGCTATGTGGTGAATGAGATACCATGCACCTTCAACCTTTTAGGTTCATTTGTAGTGCTTTTCAATTCAGGGTCATTTAGCTAAAAAAATCAGTAAATGCATGAAAATAGCAAATGAAGTCAGAAGGGTTAGAAATTGATGACGTGGCTTTGAATGGTGCATAGAACACACAAAAAGTCTGGAGTTGAAATAAGTTTAAAAAATGAAATGCCTTGGAACAGATGAGTTTTCGTCCGAAACCCTGATACTTCGAAAGAGATTGTCCATTTTGTACACGAAGTCATCCGTTTTTGCCGTAACCCTCTCAACTTTTTAGCACATGCTATTGTGGTGATGAATGATGATACCATGCCAACTTTCAACCTTTTCAGAGTTCATGTAGTGCTTTTCAATTTCAGGGTCTTAGAGTAAAAAACAGTAGAAACATGAAAAATAGCAAATGAAGTTAGAAAGGGTTGAAATTGATGACGTGGTTGAATGGTGCATACTGAAAGCACAAATCTGGAGTTGAAATAGTTTAAAAAATGAAAT
The DNA here is from genome assembly GCA_011799875.1 of Thinopyrum elongatum. Classification (NCBI taxonomy): domain Eukaryota; kingdom Viridiplantae; phylum Streptophyta; class Magnoliopsida; order Poales; family Poaceae; genus Thinopyrum; species Thinopyrum elongatum. Next base: position 474,690,803 of record CM022299.1, on the reverse strand, counting down.
GCCTTTGTACAGAATGAGTTTTCGTCCGAAAACTGATACTTCGAAAGAGATTGTCCATTTTGTCGAAGTGCATCCAGTTTTTGCCGTAACCCCTCACTTTTAGCACATGCTATGTGGGTGATGAAATGATGACCATGCCAACTTTCACTTTTCAGAGTTCATTTAGTAGCTTTTCAATTTCAGGGTCATTTAGCTAAAAAAATCAGTAAATGCATGAAAAATAGCAAATGAAGTCAGAAAGGGTTGAAAATTGATGAGTGGCTTTGAATGGTGCATACTGAACGCACAAAAAGTCTGGAGTTGAAATAAGTTTAAAAAAATGAAATGCCTTTGTAACAGATGATTTTCGTCGAAACCCTGATACTTCGAAGAGATGTCCATTGTTACACGAAGTGCATCCAGTTTTTGCCGTAACCCTCTCAACTTTTTAGCACATGCTATGTGGTGTGAAATGATGATACCATGCCAACTTTCAACCTTTTCAGAGTTCATTGTAGTGCTTTTCAATTTCAGGGTCATTCATTAGAAAAAAATCAGTAAATTAATGAAAAATAGCAAAGTGAAAGTTGATGAAATGGTGCATACTGAACGCAAAAAAGTCTGGGTTGAAATAAGTTTAAAAAAATGAAATGCTTTGTAAAAGATGAGTTTTCGTCCGAAACCCTGATACTTCGAAAGAGATTGTCCATTTTGTACACGAAGTGGATCCAGTTTTTGCCGTAACCTCTCAACTTTAGCACATGCTATGTGGGTGAAATGATGATCCATGCCAACTTTCAACCTTTCAGAGTTCATTGTGTGCTTTTCAATTTAGGGTCATTTAGCTCAAAAAATCAGTAAATGCATGAAATAGCAAATGAAGTCAGAAAGGGTTGAGAAATTGATGAGTGGCTTTGAATGGTGCATACTGAACGCACAAAAGTCTGGAGTTGAAATAAGTTTAAAAAAATGAAATGCTTTGTAAAAGATGAGTTCTCCGAAACCCTGATACTTCGAAGAGATTGTCATTTTGTACAAAGTGCATCCATTTTTGCCGTAACCCTCTCAACTTTTAGCACATGTCTATGTGGTGAAATGATGATACCATGCCAACTTTCAACCTTTAGAGTCATTTGTAGTGCTTTCAATTTTAGGGTCATTTAGCTCAAAAAATTAGTAAATGCATTAAAAATAGCAAATGAAGTCAGAAAGGTTGAAAATTGATGACGTGGCTTTGAATGGTGTGATACTGAAACACAAAAAGTCTAGTTGAAATAAGTTTAAAAAATGAAATGCCTTTGTAACAGATGAGTTTTCGTCAGAACCCTGATACTTCGAAAGAGATTGTCCATTTTGTACACGAAGTGCATCCATTTGCCGTAACCCTCTCAACTTTTTAGCACATGCTATGTGGGTGAAATGATGATACCATGCCATTTCAACCTTTCAGAGTTCATTTGTAGTGCTTTTCAATTTCAGGGTCATTTAGCTCAAAAAAATCAATAAATGCATGAAAATACAAATGAATCAGAAAGGGTTGAAAATTGATGAGTGGCTTTGAATGGTGCATACTAACGCACAAAAGTCTGGAGTTGAAATAAGTTTAAAAAAATGAAATGCCTTTGAACAAATGAGTTTTGTTCAAACCTGATACTTCGAAAGAGATTGTCATTTTGTACACGAAGTTCATCCAGTTTTTGCCGTAACCCTCTCAACTTTTAGAAATGCTATGTTTGAAATGATGATACCATGCCAACTTTCAACTTTTCAGAGTTCATTGTTAGTGCTTTTCAATTTCAGGGTCATTTAGCTCAAAAAAAATAAACAAAATGCATGAAATGCAAATGAAGTCAGAAAGGGTTGAAAATTGATGGTGGCTTGATGGTGATACTGAAGACAAAAAGTTGGAGTTGAAATAAGTTTAAAAAAATGAATGCTTTGTAACAGATGAGTTTTCGTCGAAACCCTGATACTTCGAAAGAGATTGTCCATTTTGTACACAAGTGCATCCAGTTTTGCCGTAACCCTCAACTTTTTGCACATGCTAGTGGGGTGAAATGATGATACCATGCCAACTTTCAACCTTTTCAGAGTTCATTTGTAGTGCTTTTCAATTTCAGGGTCATTTAGCTCAAAAAATCAGTAAATGCAGAAAAATAGCAAATGAAGTTAGAAAGGGTTGGAATTGATGACGTGCTTTAATGGTGCATACTGAACGCACAAAAAGTCTGGAGTTGAAATAAGTTTAAAAAAATGAATGCCTTGTAACAGATGAGTTTTCGTCGAAACCCTGATACTTGAAAGAGATTGTCCATTTTGTACACGAAGTGCATCCAGTTTTTGCCGTAACCCTCTCAACTTTTTAGCACATGCTATGTTTGAAATGATGATACCATGCCACTTTCAACCTTTCAAGTTCATTTGTTTGCTTTTCAATTTCAGGGTCATTTAGCTCAAAAAAATAGTAAATGCATGAAAAATAGCAAATGAAGTCGAAAGGGTTGAAAATTATGAGTGGCTTGAATGGTGCATACTGAACGCACAAAAAGTCTGGAGTTGAAATAAGTTTAAAAAAATGAAATGCCTTTGTAACAGATGAGTTTTGTCGAAAACCTGATACTTTGAAAGAGATTGTCATTTTGTACACGAAGTGGATCCAGTTTTTGCCGTAACCCTCTCAACTTTTTAGCACATGCTATGTGGGTGAAATGATGATACCATGCCAACTTTAACCTTTTCAGAGTTCATGTAGTGCTTTTCAATTTCGGGTCATTTAGTCAAAAAAATCAGTAAATGCATGAAAAATAGCAAATGAAGTCAGAAAGGGTTGAATTGATGAGTGGCTTTAATGGTGCATACTGAACCACAAAAGTCTGGAGTTGAAATATTTAAAAAATGAAATGCCTTTGTCAGATGAGTTTTTGTCCGAAACCCTATACTTCGAAAGAGATTGTCCATTTTGTACACGAAGTCATCCAGTTTTTGCCGTAACCCTCTCAACTTTTTAGACATGCTATGTTTGAAATGATGATACCATGCCAACTTCAACCTTTTAGAGTTCATTTGTAGTGCTTTTCAATTTCAGGGTCATTTAGCTCAAAAAAATCAGTAAATGCATGAAAAATAGCAAATGAAGTCAGAAAGGGTTGAAAATTATGATGAGGCTTGAATGGTGCATACTGAACGCCACAAAAGCTGGAGTTGAAATAAGTTTAAAAAAATGAAATGCCTTTGTAACAGATGAGTTTTCGTTGAAACCCTGATACTTCGAAAGAGATTGTCATTTTGTACACGAAGTGCATCCAGTTTGTTCGTAACCCTCTCAACTTTTTAGCACATGCTATGTGGGTGTGAAATGATGATACCATGCCAACTTTCAACCTTTTCAGAGTTCATTTGTAGTGCTTTTCAATTTCAGGGTCATTTAGCTCAAAAAAATCAGTAAATGCATGAAAAATAGCAAATGAAGTCAGAAAGGGTTGAAAATTGATGACGTGGCTTTAATGTGCATACTGAACGCACAAAAAGTCTGGAGTTGAAATAAGTTTAAAAAAATGAAATGCCTTTGTAACAGATGAGTTTCGTCGAAACCCTGATACTTCAAAGAGATTGTCCTTTTGTACACGAAGTGCATCCAGTTTTGTCCGTAACCCTCTCAAATTTTAGCACATGCTATGTGGGTGAAATGATGATACCATGCCAACTTTCAACTTTTCAGAGTCATTTGTAGTGCTTTTCAATTTCAGGGTCATTTAGCTAAAAAATCAGTAAATGCATGAAAAATAGCAAATGAAGTCAAAAAAGGTTGAAATTGATGACATGGCTTTGAATGGTGATACTGAACCACAAAAAGTCTGGAGTTGAAATAAGTTAAAAAAATGAAATGCCTTTGTAACAGATGAGTTTTCGTCCGAAACCCTATACTTCGAAGAGATTGTCCATTTTGTACACGAAGTGCATCCAGTTTTTGCCGTAACCCTCTCAACTTTTTAGCACATCTATGTGGGGTGAAATGATGATACCATGCCAACTTTCAACCTTTTCAGAGTTCATTGTTTTGTTTTCAATTTTAGGGTCATTTAGCTCAAAAAATCAATAAATGCATGAAAAATAGCAATGAAGTCAGAAAGGGTTGAAATTGATGACGTGGCTTTGAATGGTGCATACTGAACGCACAAAAAGTTCGGAGTTGAAATAAGTTAAAAAAATGAAATGCTTTGTAACAGATGAGTTTCTCCGAAACCCTGATACTTCGAAAGAGATTGTCCATTTTACACGAAGTGCATCCATTTTTCCGTAACCCTCTCAACTTTTAGCACATGCTATGTGGGTGAAATTGATAACATGCCACTTTCAACCTTTTCAGATTCATTTGTAGTGTTTTCAATTTCAGGGTCATTTAGCTCAAAAAAAATCAGTAAATGCATGAAAAATAGCAAATGAAGTCAGAAAGGGTGAAATTGATGACGTGGCTTTGAATGGTGATACTAACACACAAAAGTCTGGAGTTGAATAAGTTTAAAAAATGAAATGCTTGTAACAGATGAGTTTTCGTCCGAAACCCTGATACTTCGAAAGAGATTGTCCTTTGTACACGAAGTGCATCCAGTTTTTGCCGTAACCCTTCAACTTTTAGACACATGCTATGTGGGATGAATGATGATACCATGCCAACTTTCAACCTTTTCAGATTCATTGTAGTTTTTTAATTTCAGGGTCATTTAGCTCAAAAAAATAGTAAATGCATGAAAATAGCAAATGAAGTCAGAAAGGGTTGAAATTGATGACGTGGCTTTAATGGTGCATGAACCACAAAAAGTTTGGAGTTGAAATAAGTTTAAAAAATGAAATGCCTTTGTAACAGATGAGTTTTTGCCGAAACCTGATACTTCGAAAGAGATTGTCCATTTTGTACACGAAGTGCATCCAGTTTGCCGTAACCCTCTCAACTTTTTAGCACATGCTGTGGGTGAAATGATTGTACCATGCCAACTTTCAACCTTTTCAGAGTTCATTTGTAGTGCTTTTCAATTTCAGGGTCATTTAGCTCAAAAAAAATCAGTAAATGCATGAAAAATAGCAAATGAAGGCAAAGGAGTGAAAATTAATGACTCTGTTACAAAGACATTTCATTTTTTAACTTAATTCAACTCCAGACTTTTTGTGTGTTTAGTATACACCATTCAAAGCCACGTCATCAATTTCCAACCCTTTCTGACTTCATTTGCTATTTTTCATGCATTTACTCATTTTTTTAGCTAAATGACCCTGAAATTGAAAAGCACTACAAATGATCTTTTAAAAGGTTGAAAGTAGGCATGATATCATCATTTCACCCACATAGCATGTGCTCAAAAGTTGAGAGGGTTACAGAAAAAATTGGATGCACTTCGTGTATAAAATGGACAATCTCTTTCGAAATATCAGGGTTTCGGATGAAAACTCATCTGTTACAAAGGCATTTCATTTTTTTAAACTTATTTCAACTCCAGACTTTTTGTGCGTTCAGTATGCACCATTCAAAGCCACGTCATCAATTTCCAACCCTTTCTGACTTCATTTGCTATTTTTCATGCATTTATTGATTTTTTTGAGCTAAATGACCCTCAAATTGAAAAGCAAAACAAATGAACTCTGAAAAGGTTGAAAGTTGGCATGGTATCATCATTTCACCCACATAGAATGTGCTAAAAAGTTGAGAGGGTTACGGCAAAAACTGGATGCACTTCGTGTACAAAATGGACAATCTCATTCGAAGTATGAGGGTTTCGGACGAAAACTCATCTGTTACAAAGGCATTTCATTTTTTTAACTTATTTCAACTCCAGCTTTTTTGTGTGTTCAGTATACACCATTCAAAGCCATGTCATCATTTTCCAACCCTTTTTGACTTCATTTGCTATTTTTCATGCATTTATTGATATTTTTAGCTAAATGACCCTGAAATTGAAAAGCACTACAAATGAACTCTGAAAATGTTGAAAGTTGGCATGGTATCATCATTTCACCCACATAGCATGTGCTGAAAAGTTGAGAGGGTTAAGACAAAAACTGGATGCACTTCGTGTACAAAATGGACAATCTCTTTTGAAGTATCAGGGTTTCGGACGAAAACTCATCTGTTACAAAGGCATTTCATTTTTTTAAACTTATTTCAACTCCAGACTTTTTGTGCGTTCAGTATGCACGATTGAAAGCCACGTCATCAATTTCCAACCCTTTCTGACTTCATTTGCTTTTTTTCATGCATTTACTGATTTTTTTGAGCTAAATGACCCTGAAATTGAAAAGCACTACAAATGAACTCTGAAAAGGTTGAAAGTTGCATGGTATCATCATTTCACCCACATAGCATGTGCTAAAAAGTTGAGAGGGTTACGACAAAAACTGGATGCACTTCGTGTACAAAATCGACAATCTCTTCTTTCTGACTTCATTTCTATTTTTCATGCATTTACTGATTTTTTTTAGCTAAATGACCCTGAAATTGAAAAGCACTACAAATGAACTCTGAAAAGGTTGAAAGTTGGCATGGTATCACATTTCACCCCACATAGCATGTGCTAAAAGTTGAGAGGGTTACGCAAAAACTGGATGCTCTCGTGTACAAAATGGACAATCTCTTTCGATATCAGGGTTTCGGACGAAAACTCATCTGTACAAAGGCATTTCTTTTTTTAAACTTATTCAACTCCAGACTTTTTGTGCGTTCATATGCCCATTAAGCCACGTCATCAATTTCAACCCTTTCTGACTTCATTTGCTATTTTTCATGCTTTACTGATTTTTTTGAGCTAAATGACCCTAAAATTGAAAAGCACTACAAATGAACTCTGAAAAGGTTGAAATTGGCATGGTATCATCATTTCACCCACATAGCATGTGCAAAAAGTTGAAGTTAGGCAAAAACTGGATGCACTTCGTGATAAATGGACAATCTCTTCGAAGTATCGGTTTCGGACGAAAACTCATCTGTTACAAAGGCATTCATTTTTTAAACTATTTCAACCCAGACTTTTTGTGGTTAGTATGCACCATTAAAGCCACGTCATCAATTTCAACCCTTTCTGACTTCATTTGCTATTTTTCATGCATTTACTGATTTTTTTAGCTAATGACCCTGAAATTGAAAAGCACTACAAATGAACTCTGAAAAGGTTGAAAGTGGCATGGTATCATCATTTCACCCACATAGCATGTCAAAAAGTTGAGAGGTTAGGCAAAAACGGATGCACTTCGTGTACAAAATGGACAATCTCTTTCGAAGTATCAGGGTTTCGGACGAAAACTCATTGTTTACAAAGGCATTTATTTTTAAACTTATTCAACTCCAGACTTTTTGTCGTTCAGATGCACCATTAAGCCACGTCATCAATTTCAACCCTTTCTGACTTCATTCTATTTTTCATGCATTACTGATTTTTTTAGCTAAATGACCTGAAATTGAAAAGCACTCAAAATGAACTCTGAAAAGGTTGAAGTTGGCATGGTATCATCATTTCACCCACATAGCATGTGTCAAAAAGTTGAGAGGGTTACGGCAAAACTGATACCTTCGTGTACAAAATGGACAATCTCTTTCGAAGTATCAGGGTTTCGGACGAAAACTCATCTGTTACAAAGCATTTCATTTTTTTAAACTTATCAACTCCAGACTTTTTGTGCTTCAGCACCATTAAAGCCACGTCATCAATTTCAACCCTTTCTGACTTCATTGCTATTTTTCATGCATTTACTGATTTTTTTGATAATGACCCTGATTGAAAAGCACTACAATAACTCGAAAAGGTTGAAAGTTGGCTGGTATCATCATTTCACCCCACATAGCATGTGCAAAGTTGAGAGGGTTACGGCAAAAACTGGATGCACTTCGTGTCAAAATGGACAATCTCTTTCGAAGTATCAGGGTTTCGGACGAACTCATCTGTTACAAGGCATTTCATTTTTTTAAACTTATTACACTCCAGACTTTTTGTGCTTCATATGCACCATTAAAGCCACGTCATCAATTTCAACCCTTTCTGACTCATTTGCTATTTTTCATGCATTTACTGATTTTTTTGAGCTAAATGACCCTGAAATTGAAAGCACTACAAAATGAACTCTGAAAAGTTGAAAGTTGGCATGGTATCATCATTTCACCCACATAGCATGTGCAAAAAGTTGAGAGGGTTACGGCAAAAACTGGATGCACTTCTGTACAAAATGGACAATCTCTTTCGAAGTATCAGTTTCGGACGAAAACTCATCTGTTACAAGGCATTTCATTTTTTTAAACTTTTCAATCTAGACTTTTTGTGGTTAGTATGCACCATTAAAGCCACGTCATCAATTTTCAACCCTTTCTGACTTCATTTGCTATTTTTCATGCATTTACTGATTTTTTTAGCTAAAACCTGAAATTGAAAAGCACTACAAATGACTCTAAAAGGTTGAAAGTTGGCATGGTATCTCATTTCACCCACATAGCATGTGCAAAAAGTTGAGAGGTTACGGCAAAAACTGATGCATTCGTGTACAAAATGGACAATCTCTTTCGAAGTATCAGGGTTTCGGACGAAAACTCATCTGTTACAAAGGCATTTCATTTTTATAACTATTATTCAACTCAGACTTTTTGTGCGTTCAGATGCACCATAAGCCACGTCATCAATTTCAACCCTTTCTACTTCATTTGCTATTTTTCATGCATTTACTGATTTTTTTGAGCTAAGACCCTGAAATTGAAAGCACTACAAATAACTCTGAAAAGTTCAAAGTTCATATGTCAATGCATATAATCATGGTCATCATTCACACCACATAGCATGTGCAAAAGTTGAGAGGGTTACGGCAAAAACTGGATGCATTCGTGTACAAAATGGACAATCTCTTTCGAAGTATCAGGGTTTCGGACGAAAACTATCTGTTACAAAGGCATTTCATTTTTTTAACTTATTCAACTCCAAACTTTTTGTGCGTTAGTATGCACCATTAAAGCCACGTCATCAATTTCAACCCTTTCTGACTTCATTTTGCTATTTTCATGCATTTACTATTTTTTTGAGCTAAATGACCGAAATTGAAAAGCACTCACAATGAACTCTGAAAAGGTTGAAAGTTGGCATGGTATCATCATTTCACCCACATAGCATGTGTCAAAGATTGAGAGGGTTACCGAAAACTGGATGCACTTCTGTACAAAATGAAATCTCTTTCGAAGTATCAGGGTTTCACGAAAACTCATCTGTTACAAAGGCATTTCATTTTTTAAACTTATTCAACTCAGACTTTTGTGTGTTTAGTATCCACCATTAAAGCCACGTCATCAACTTTCAGCTAAATGACCCTGAAATTGAAAAGCACTACAAATGAACTCTGAAAAGGTTGAACGTTGGCATGGTATCATCATTTAATTGACATAGCATGTTCTAAAAAGTTGAGAGGGTTACGGCAAAAACTGGATGAACTTCGTGTACAAAATGGACAATCTCTTTCGAAGTATTAGGGTTTCGGACAAAAACTCATCTGTTACAAAGGCATTTCATTTTTTAAAGTTATTTCAACTCCAGACTTGTTGTGCATTCAGTATGCACCATTGAAAGCCACATCATCAACTTCCAACCCTTTCTAACTTCATTTGCTATTTTTCATGCATTTACTGATTTTGTTTGATCTAAATGACCCTGAAATTGAAAAGCACTACAAATGAACTCTGAAAAGGTTGAAAGTTGGCATGGTATCATCATTTCACCCACATAGCATGTGCTAAAAAGTTGAGAGGGTTACGGCAAAAACTGGATCCACTTCGTGTACAAAATCGACAATCTCTTTCGAAGTATCAGTGTTTCGCACGAAAACTCATCTGTTACAAAGGCATTTCATTTTTTTAAACTTATTTCAACTCCAGACTTTTTGTGCGTTCAGTATGCACCATTCGAAGCCACATCATAAATTTTCAACCCTTTCTGACTTCATTTGCTATTTTTCATGCATTTACTGATTTTTTTGAGCTAAATGACCCTGAAATTGAAAAGCAGAACAAATGAACTATGAAGAGGTTGAAAGTTGGCATGGTATCATCATTTAATTGACATAGCATGTGCTAAAAAGTTGAGAGGGTTACGGCAAAAACTGGATGCACTTCGTGTACAAAATGGACAATCTCTTTCGAAGTATCAGGGTTTCGGACGAAAACTCATCTGTTACAAAGGCATTTCATTTTTTTAAACTTATTTCAACTCCAGACTTTTTGTGCGTTCAGTATGCACCATTGAAAGCTACGTCATCAATTTCCAACCCTTTCTAACTTCATTTGCTATTTTTCTTGCATTTACTGATTTTTTTGAGCTAAATGACCCTGAAATTGAAAAGCACTACAAATGAACTCTGAAAAGGTTGAAAGTTGGCATGGTATCATCATTTCACCCACATAGCATGTGCGAAAAAGTTCAGAGGGTTACGGCAAAAACTGGATGCACTTTGTGTACAAAATCGACAATCTCTTTCGAAGTATCAGGGTTTCGCACGAAAACTCATCTGTTACAAAGGCATTTCATTTTTTTAAACTTATTTCAACTCCAGACTTTTTGCTCATTCAGTATGCACCATTCGAAGCCACATCATAAATTTTCAACCCTTTCTGACTTCATTTGCTATTTTTCATGCATTTACTGATTTTTTTGAGCTAAATGACCCTGAAATTGAAAAGCACTACAAATGAACTCTGAAAAGGTTGAAAGTTGGCATGGTATCATCATTTAATTGACATAGCATGTTCTAAAAAGTTGAGAGGGTTACGGCAAAAACTGGATGAACTTCGTGTACAAAATGTACAATCTCTTTCGAAGTATCACGGTTTCGCACGAAAACTCATTTGTTACAACAGGCATTTCATCTTTTAAACTTATTTCAACTCCAGACTTTTTGTGCGTTTAGTATGCACCATTCAAAGCCACATCATAAGTTTTCAACCCTTTCTGACTTCATTTGATATTTTTCATGCATTTATTGATTTTTTTGAGTTAAATGACCCTGAAATTGAAAAGCACTACAAATGAACTCTGAAAAGGTTGAAAGTTGGCATGGTATCATCATTTCACCCACATAGCATGTGCTAAAAAGTTGAGAGGGTTACGGCAAAAACTGGATGCACTTCGTGTACAAAATGGACAATCTCTTTCGAAGTATCAGGGTTTCGGACGAAAACTCATCTGTTACAAAGGCATTTCATTTTTTTAAAATTATTTCAACTGTAGACTTTTTGTGTGTTCAGTATACACCATTCAAAGCCACGTCATCAATTTCCAACCGTTTCTGACTTCATTTGCTATTTTTTATGCATTTACTAATTTTTTTAGCTAAATGACCCTAAAATTGAAAAGCACTACAAATGAACTTTTAGAAGGTTGAAAGTTGGCATGGTATCATCATTTCACCCACATAACATGTGCTAAAAAGTTGAGAGGGTTACGGCAAAAAGATCCACATCGTGTACAAAATGGACAATCTTTCGATAGTATCAGGGTTTCGGACGAAAACTCATCTGTTACAAAGGCATTTCATTTTTAAACTTATTTCAACTCCAGACTTTTTGTGCTGTCAATAGCACCATTCAAAGCCAAGTCATCAATTTTCAACCCTTTTGACTTCATTTGATTTTTCATGCATTTACTGATTTTTTTAGCGAAAAAAGGTTGAAAGTTGGCATGGTATCATCATTTCACCCACATAGCATGTGCTAAAAAGTTGAGAGGGTTATGGCAAAAACTGGATGCACTTCGTGTACAAAATGGACAATCTCTTTCGAAGTATCAGGGTTTCGCACGAAAATTCATCTGTTACAAAGGCATTTCATTTTTTTAAACTTATTTCAACTCCAGACTTTTTGTGCGTTCAGTATGCACCATTCAAAGCCACATCATAAATTTTCAACCCTTTCTGACTTCATTTGCTATTTTTCATGCATTTACTGATTTTTTAAGCTAAATGACCCTGAAATTGAAAAGCACTACAAATGAACTCTGAAAAAGTCGAAAGTTGGCATGGTATCATCATTTCACCCACATAGCATGTGCTAAAAAGTTGAGAGGGTTACGGCAAAAACTGGATGCACTTCGTGGACAAAATGGACAATCTCTTTCGAAGTATCAGGGTTTCGGACGAAAACTCATTTGTGACAAAGGTATTTCATTTTTTAAACTTATTTCAACTCCAGAATTTTGGTGCATTTAGTATGCACCATTCAAAGCCAAGTCATCAATTTCCAACCCTTTCTAACTTCATTTGCTATTTTTCATGAATTTACTGATTATTTTACTCTAAGTTACCCTGAAATTGAAAAGCACTACAAATGAACTCTGAAAAGGTTGAAAGTTGGCATGGTATCATCATTTCATCCAAATAGCATGTGCTAAAAAGTTGAGAGGGTTACGGCAAAAACTGGATGCACTTCGTGTACAAAATGGACAATCTCTTTCGAAGTATCAGGGTTTCGGACGAAAACTCATCTGTTACAAAGGCATTTCATTTTTTTAAACTTATTTCAACTCCAGACTTTTTGTGTGTTCAGTATACCCATTCAAAGCCACGTCATCAATTTCCAACCCTCTCTGACTTCATTTGCTATTTTTCATGCATTTACTGATTTTTTTAGCTAAATGACCCTGAAATTGAAAAGCACTACAAATGAACTTTTAAAAGGTTGAAAGTTGGCATGGTATCGTCATTTCACCCACATAGCATGTGGTAAATAGTTGAGAGGGTTACAGCAAAAACTGGATGCACTTCATGTACAAAATGGACAATCTCTTTCAAAGTATTAGGGTTTGGGACGAAAATTCATCTGTGACAAAGGCATTTCATTTTTTTAAACTTATTTCAACTACAGACATTTTGTGCGTTCAGTATGCACCATTCAAAGCCACGTCTTCAATTTTCAACGCTTTCTGACTTCATTTGCCATTTTTCATGCATTTACTAATTTTTTTAGCTTAATGACCATGAAATTGAAAAGCACTACAAATGAACTCTGAAAAGGTTGAAAGTTGGCATGGTTTCATCATTTCACCCACATAGCATGTGCTAAATTGTTGAGAGGGTTACGGCAAAAACTGGATGCACTTTGTGTAAAAAATGGACAATCTCTTTCGAAGAATCCGGGTTTCGGACAAAAACTCATCTGTTACAAAGGCATTTCATTTTTTTTACTTATTTCAACTCCAGACTTTTTGTGTGTTCAGTATACACCATTCAAAGCCACGTCATCAATTTCCAACCCTTTCTGACTTCATTTGCTATTTTTCATGCATTTTCTGATTTTTTTAGCTAAATGACCCTGAAATTGAAAAGCACTACAAATGAACTTTTAAAAGGTTGAAAGTTGGCATGATATCATCATTTCACCCGCATACATGTGTTAAAAAGTTGAGAGGGTTACGGCAAAAATTGGATGCACTTCGTGTACAAAATGGACAATCTCTTTCGAAGTATCAGGGTTTCGTACGAAAACTCATCTGTTACAAAGGCATTTCATTTTTTTAACTTATTTCTACTCCAGACTTTTTGTGCATTCAGTATGCACCATTGAAAGCCACATCATCAATTTCCAACCCTTTCTGACTTCATTTGCTATTTTTCATGCATTTACTGATTTTTTTGAGCTAAATGACCCTGAAATTGAAAAGCACTACAAATGAACTCTGAAAAGGTTGAAAATTGGCATGGTATCATCATTTCACCCACATAGCATGTGTTAAAAAGTTGAGAGGGTTACGGCGGTTTGGACTAAAATATCTGTACAAAGGCATTTCATTTTTTAAACTTATTTCAACTCCAGAATTTTGTGCGTTCAGTATGCACCATTCAAAGCCACGTCATCAATTTTCAACTTTCTGACTTCATTGCTTATTTTTCATGCATTTACTGATTTTTTGAGCTAAATGACCCTGAAATTGAAAAGCACTACAAATGAACTCTGAAAAGGTTGAAAGTTGGCATGGTATCATCATTTCACCCACATAGATGTGCAAAAAGTTGAGGGTTACGCAAAAAATGGATCACTTGTGTACAAAATGGACAATCTCTTTCGAAGTATCAGGGTTTCGGCAAAAACTCATCTGTTACAAAGGCATTTCATTTTTTTAAACTTATTTCAACTCCAGACTTTTTGTGCGTTTAGTATGCACCATTCAAACCACGTCATCAATTTCAACCCTTTCTGACTTCATTTGCTATTTTTCATGCATTTACTGATTTTTTTGAGCTAAATGACCCTGAAATTGAAAGCATACAATGAACTCTGAAAAGGTTGAAAGTTTGCTGGTACATCATTTCACCCACATAGCATGTGCAAAAAGTTGAGAGGGTTACGGCAAAAACTGGATGCACTTCGTGACAAAATGGACAATCTCTTTTGAAGGATCAGGGTTTGGCAAAACTCATCTGTTACAAGGCATTTCATTTTTAAACTTATTTCAACTCAGAACTTTTTGTGTTCAGTATGCACCATTCAAAGCCACGTCATCAATTTTCAACCCTTTCTGACTTCATTGCTATTTTCATGCATTTACTGTTTTTTTGAGCTAAATGACCCTGAAATTGAAAAGCACTAAATGAACTCTGAAAAGGTTGAAAGTTGGATGGTATCATCATTTCACCCACATAGCAGTGCAAAAAGTTGAGAGGGTTACGGCAAAAACGGATGCACTTCGTGTACCAATGGACAATCTCTTCGAAGTATCAGGGTTTTGGACAAAACTCATCTGTTACAAAGGCATTTCATTTTTAAACTTATTTCAACTCCAGACTTTTTGTGCGTTCAGTATGCACCATTCAAAACCACTCATCAATTTTCAACCCTTTCTGAATTCATTTGCTCCCTATTATTTTGAGCAAATGACCCTGAAATTGAAAAGCACTACAAATGAACTCTGAAAAGGTTGAAAGTTGGCATGGTATCATCATTTACCCACATAGCATGTTGCAAAAAGTTGAGAGGGTTACGGCAAAAACTGGATGCACTTCGTGTACAAATGGACAATCTCTTTCGAAGTATCAGGGTTTTGGCAAAAACTCTCTGTTACAAAGGCATTTCATTTTTTAAACTTATTTCAACTCCAGACTTTTTGTGGTTCAGATGCACCTTCAAACCACATCATCAATTTTCAACCCTTTCTGACTTCATTTGCTATTTTTCATGCATTTACTGATTTTTTGAGCTAAATGACCCTGAAAATGAAGCACTCAAATGAACTCTGAAAAGGTTGAAATTGGCATGGTATCATCATTTCACCCACATAGCATGTGCTAAAAAGTTGAGAGGGTTACGCAAAAAACGGATGCACTTCGTGTACAAAATGGACAATCTCTTTCGAGTATCAGGGTTTTGGACAAAACTCATCTGTTACAAAGGCATTTCATTTTTTTAAACTTATTTCAAATCAGACTTTTTGTGCGTTCAGTATGCAACATTCAAAGCACGTCACAATTTTCAACCCTTTCTGACTTCATTTATTTTTCATGCATTTACTATTTTTTTGAGCTAAATGACCCTGAAATTGAAAAGCCCTACAAATGAACTCTGAAAGGTTGAAAGTTGGCATGGTATCATCATTTCACCCACATACATGTGCAAAAAGTTGAGAGGGTTGCAAAAAAAGGATCACTTCGTGTACAAAATGACAATCTCTTTCGAAGTATCAGGGTTTGGCCAAACTCATCTGTTACAAAAGCATTTCATTTTTTAAACTTATTTCAACTCCAGACTTTGTGCTTCAGTATGCACCATTCAAGCCAATCATCAATTTTCAACCCTTTCGACTTCATTTGCTTTTTCATGCATTTACTATTTTTTAGTAAATGACCCTGAAATTGAAAGCACATACAAAAACTCTGAAAAGGTTGAAGTTGGCATGGTATCATTTCACCCACATAGCAGTGTAAAAAGTGAGAGGGTTACGCAAAATGGATGCAATTCGTGAAAATGGACAATCTTTTCGAAGTATCAGGGTTTGGGCAAAACTCTCTGTTACAAAGGCATTTCATTTTTTTAACTTATTTCAACTCCAGACTTTTGTGCTTCAGTAGCACCATTCAAAGCCACGTCATCAATTTCAACCCTTTCTGACTTCATTTGCTATTTTTCATGATTACTAATTTTTGAGCTAATGACTGAAATTGAAAAGCACTACAAATGAACTCTGAAAAGGTTGAAAGTTGGCATGGTATCATCATTTCACCCACATAGCATGTGCAAAAAGTTGAGAGGGTTACGCAAAAACGGGCACTTCGTGTACAAGACAATCTCTTTGAAGTATCAGGGTTTTGGCAAAACTCATCTGTTACAAAGGCATTTATTTTTTTAAACTTATTTCAAACAGACTTTTTGTGCTCAGTATGACCATTCAAAGCCACGTCATAATTTTCAACCTTTCTGACTTCATTTGCTATTTTCATGCATTTACTGATTTTTTGAGCTAAATGACCGTAAATTGAAAGCACTACAAATGAACTCTGAAAAGGTTGAAAGTTGGCAGTATCATCATTTCACCCACATAGCATGTGCTAAAAAGTTGAGAGGGTTACGCAAAAACGGATGCACTTCGTGTACAAAATGGACAATCTCTTTCGAAGTATCAGGGTTTTGGAAAAAACTCATCTTTACAAAAGGCATTTATTTGTTATTTCACCATTCCAAAGCCACGTCATCAATTTTCAACCCTTTCTGACTTCATTGCTATTTTTCATGCATTTACGATTTTTTTGAGTAAATGACCTGATAAAAGCACTACAAATTAACTCTGAAAAGGTTGAAAGTTGCATGGTATCTCATTTCACCCACATAGCATGTGCAAAAAGTTGAGAGGGTTACGGCAAAAACGATGCACTTCGTGTACAAAATGGACAATCTTTTCGAAGTATCAGGGTTTCGGAAAAACTCATCTGTTACAAAGCATTTCATTTTTTTAAACTTATTTCAACTCCACGATTTTTGTGCATACACTTCTTGTACAAAATGGACGATCTCTTTCGAAGTATCATGGTTTCGGACGAAAACTCATGTGTTACAAAGGCATTTCATTTTTTTAAACTTATTTCAACTCCAGACTTTTTGTGCGTTCAGTATGCACCATTGAAAGCCACGTCATCAATTTCCAACCCTTTCTGACTTCATTTGCTATTTTTCATGCATTTACTGATTTTTTTTGAGCTAAATGACCCTGAAATTGAAAAGCACTACAAATGAACTCTGAAAAGGTTGAAAGTTGGCATGGTATCATCATTTAATTGACATAGCATGTTCTAAAGAGTTGAGAGGGTAACAGCAAAAACTGGATGAACTTCGTGTACAAAATGGACAATCTCTTTCGAAGTATCACGGTTTCGCACGAAAACTCATTTGTTACAACAGGCATTTCATTTTTTAAACTTATTTCAACTCCAGACTTTTTGTGCGTTTAGTAACACAAATATGGATAGTGCCAAAAACTTAGGGTTCGAATTGAAGGATACAGACAAAGACCTGGAGGCTTCGGAATTCAGGAAATTATGACGAATGGATAATCGGGGAGGGATTTGGTGTAGTTTACAAAGGACGATGGGAGAGGGAAACTGTATCTTGGTGATAACATAAGGTAAAAAGCATTTAACAGTAATTTTTGTAGTAAACTTATTCCAAGCTCGCTGCAGGACAGGTATTGGTGAAAAAGTTAAAAAGAAAAGAGAAAGAATAGTATGATAGGGGGTAGTTATGCTTTGGGGAGGACAGAAAATAAAATACTAACGTAATCCCTATGACTATGGCAAACCATAGGGTAGAAATATGAAAACAGGGCAGGGGCGACGATTTCGGAAATCAGGATTTATACTCTAACGCCTGAGAGTTCAGTATAACCTTCATTTGCTATTTTTCATGCATTTACTGATTTTTTGAGCTAAATGACCCTGAAATTGAAAAGCACTACAAATAACTCTGAAAAGGTTGAAAGTGGCATGGTTATCATCATTTCACCCACATAGCAGTTCTAAAAAGTTGAGAGGGTTACGGCAAAAACTGATGCACTTGTGTACAAAAGGACAATCTCTTTCGAAGTATCAGGGTTTCGGACGAAACTCATCTGTTACAAGGCATTTCATTTTTTTAACTTATTTCAACTCCAGACTTTTTTGCGTTCAGTATGCACCATTAAAGCCAGTCATCAATTTTCAACCCTTTCTACTTCATTTGCTATTTTTCATGCATTTACTGATTTTTTGACTAAATGACCTGAAATTGAAAAGCACTACAAATGAACTCTGAAAAGGTTGAAAGTTGGCATGGTATCATCATTTCACCCACATAGCATGTGCTAAAAAGTTGAGAGGGTTACGGCAAAAACTGGATGCACTTCGTGTACAAAATGACAATCTCTTTCGAAGTATCAGGTTTCGACGAAAACTCATCTGTTACAAAGCATTTCATTTTTTTAAACTTATTCAACTCCAGACTTTTTGTGCGTTCAGTATGCACCATAAAGCCACTCATCAATTTTCACCCTTTCTGACTTCATTTGCTATTTTTCATGCATTTACTGATGTTTTTTGAGCTAAATGACCCTGAAATTGAAAAGCACAACAAATGAACTTGAAAAGGTTGAAAGTTGGCATGGTATCATCATTTAAACATAGCATGTTCTAAAAAGTTGAGAGGTTACGGCAAACTGGATGACTTCGTGTACAAAATGACAATCTCTTCGAAGTATCAGTTTCGACGAAAACTCATCTGTTACAAAGGCATTTCATTTTTTAAACTTATTTCAACTCCAGACTTTTTGTGCGTTAGTATGCACCATTCAAGCCACTCATCAATTTTCAACCCTTTCTGACTTCATTTGATTTTCTGCATTTACTGATTTTTTTGAGCTAAATGACCCGAAATTGAAAAGCACTACAAATGAACTCTGAAAAGGTGAAAGTTGGCATGGTATCATCATCACCACATGCATGTGCTAAAAATTGAGAGGTTCGGCAAAAACTGGATGCACTTCGTGACAAAATGGACAATCTCTTTCGAAGTATCAGGGTTTCGGACGAAAACTCATCTGTTACAAAGGCATTTCATTTTTTTAAACTATTTCACAACTCCGACATTTTGTGCGTTAGTAGCCATTCAAAGCCAGCAGTCATCAATTTCAACCCTTTCTGACTTCATTTGCTATTTTTCATGCATTTACTGATTTTTTTGAGCTAAATGACCCTGAAATTAAAAGCACTACAAATGAACTCTGAAAAGGTTGAAATTGGCATGGTATCATCATTTCACACATAGCATGTGCTAAAAAGTTGAGAGGGTTACGGCAAAAACTGGATGCACTTCGTGTACAAAATGGACAATCTCTTTCGAAGTATCAGGTTTCGGACGAAAACTCATCTGTTAAAGGCATTTCATTTTTTTAAATTATTTCAACTAGACTTTTTGTGTTCAGTACACCATCAAAGCCACGTCATCAATTTCAACCCTTTCTGACTTCATTTGCTATTTTTCATGCATTTACTGATTTTTTTGAGCTAAATGACCTGAAAATGAAAAGCACTACAAATGAACTCTGAAAAGGTTGAAAGTTGGCATGGTATCATCATTTCACCACATAGCATGTGCTAAAATGTGAGGGTTACGGCAAAAACTGGATGCACTTCTGTACAAAATGGACAATCTCTTTGAATATCAGGGTTTCGGACGAAAACTCATCGTTACAAGGCATTTCATTTTTTAAACTTATTTCAACTCCAGACTTTTTGTGCGTTCAGTATGCACCATTCAAAGCCACTCATACATTTTCAACCCTTTCTGACTTCATTTGCTATTTTTCATGCATTTACGATTTTTTTGAGCTAAATGACCCTGAAATTGAAAAGCACTACAAATGAACTCTGAAAAGGTTGAAAGTTGGCATGGTATCATCATTTCACCCACATAGCATGTGCTAAAAAGTTGAGAGGGTTACGGCAAAAACTGGATGCACTTCGTGTACAAAATGGACAATCTCTTTGATTACAGGGTTTCGGACAAAAACTCATCTGTTACAAAGGCATTTCATTTTTTTAAACTTATTTCAACTCCAGACTTTTTGTGCGTTCAGTATGCACCATTAAAGCCACGTCATCAATTTCAACCCTTTCGACTTCATTGCTATTTTTCATGCATTATGATTTTTTTAGCTAAATGACCCTGAAATTGAAAGCACTACAAATGAACTCTGAAAAGGTTGAAAGTTGGCATGGTATCATCATTTCACCCACATAGCATGTGCTAAAAGTTGAGAGGGTTACGGAAAAACTGGATGACTTCGTGTACAAAATGGACAATCTCTTTCGAAGTATCAGGGTTTCGGACGAAAACTCATCTGTTACAAAGGCATTTCATTTTTTTAACTTATTTCAACTCCAATTTTTGTGTTCAGTATCACCATCAAAGCCAGTCATCAATTCAACCCTTTCTGACTTCATTTCTATTTTTCATGCATTTACTGATTTTTTTAGCTAAATGACCCTGAAATTGAAAAGCACTACAAATGAACTCTAAAAGGTTAAAGTTGGCATGATCATCATTCACCCACATAGCATGTGCTAAAAAGTTGAGAGGTTACGGCAAAAATGGATACTTCGTGTACAAAATGGACAATCTCTTTCGAAGTATCAGGTTTCGACGAAAACTCATTTGTTACAAAGGCTTTCATTTTTTAAACTTATTTCAACTCCGACTTTTGTGCGTTCAGATGCACCATTCAAAGCACCATCATAATTTTCAACCCTTTCTGACTTCATTTGCTATTTTCATGCATTTACTGATTTTTTTAGCTAAATGACCTAAATTAAAGCACTACAAATGAACTCTGAAAAGGTTGAAAGTTGCATGGTATCATCATTTCACCCACATAGCATGTGCTAAAGTTGAGAGGGTTACGGCAAAAACTGGATGACTTCGTGTACAAAATGGACAATCTCTTTCGAAGTATCAGGTTTCGGACGAAAACTCATCTGTTACAAAGGCATTTCATTTTTTAAACTTATTTCAACTCCAATTTTGTGTGTTCAGTATACCATTCAAAGCCACGTCTATTCAATCCAACCTTTCTGACTTCATTTGCTATTTTTCATGCATTTACTGATTTTTTTAGCTAAATGACCCTGAATTGAAAAGACTACAAATGAACTCTAAAAGGTTAAAGTTGGCATGGTACATCATTTACCCCATAGCATGTCTAAAAAGTTAAGGTTTACGGCAAAAATGGATGCACTTCTGTAAAAAATGGACAATCTCTTTCGAAGTATCAGGGTTTCGACGAAAACTCATCTGTTACAAAGGCATTTATTTTTTAAACTTATTTCAACTCCAGACTTTTTGTGCTTTCAGTATGCCCCATTCAAAGCACATCATAATTTTCAACCCTTTCTGACTTCATTTGCTATTTTCATAGCATTTACTGATTTTTTTGAGCTAAATGACCTGAAATTAAAGCACTACAAATGAACTCTGAAAAGGTTGAAAGTTGGCATGGTATCATCATTTCACCCACATAGCATGTGCTAAAAAGTTGAGAGGGTTAGCAAAAACTGGATGCACTTCGTGTACAAAATGGACATCTCTTTCGAAGTATCAGGGTTTGGACGAAAACTCATCTGTTACAAAGGCATTTCATTTTTTAAACTTATTTCAACTCCGACTTTTTGTGCTTCAGTATGCACCATTCAAAGCCAGTCATCAATTTCAACCCTTCTGACTCATTTGCTATTTTTCTGCATTTATGATTTTTTGAGCTAAATGACCCTGAAATTGAAAAGCACTACAAATGAACTCTGAAGGTTGAAAGTTGGCATGGTATATCATTTCATCTCCACCACATAGCATGTGCTAAAAAGTTAGAGGGTTACGGCAAAAACTGATGCACTCTGTACAAAATGGACAATCTCTTTCGAAGTATCAGGTTTCGACGAAAACTCATCTGTTACAAAGGCATTTCTTTTTTTAAACTTATTTCAATCCAGACTTTTTGTGCTTCAGTATGCACCATTCAAAGCCACTCATAATTTCACCCTTTCTGACTTCATTTGCTATTTTTTGCATTTACTGATTTTTTGAGCTAAATACCCTGAAATTGAAAAGACTACAAATGAACTCTGAAAAGGTGAAAGTTGGCATGGTATCATATTTCACCCACATAGCATGTGCTAAAAAGTTGAGAGGGTTACGGCAAAAACTGGATGCACTTCTGTACAAAATGGACAATCTCTTTCGAAGTATCAGGTTTCGACGAAAACCATCTGTTACAAAGGCATTTCATTTTTAAAACTTATTTCAACTCCAATTTTGTGTGTTCTAGTATGCACCATTCAAAGCCAGTCATCAATTTCAACCCTTTCGACTTCATTTCTATTTTCATGCATTTACTGATTTTTTTAGCTAAATGACCCTGAAATTGAAAAGCACACAAATGAACTCTGAAAAGGTTGAAAGTTGGCATGGTATCATCATTTCACCCACATAGCATGTGCTAAAAAGTTGAGAGGGTTACGCAAAAACTGGATGCACTTCGTGTACAAAATGGACAATCTCTTTCGAAGTATCAGGGTTTCGGAGAAAACTCATCTTTCAAAGGCATTTCATTTTTTTAAACTTATTTCAACTCCAACTTTTTGTGGTTCAGTATCACCATTCAAAGCCACGTCATCAATTCAACCCTTTCTGACTTCATTTGCTATTTTTCATGCATTTACTGATTTTTTTAGCTAAATGACCCTGAAATTGAAAAGCACTACAAATGAACTTGAAAAGGTGAAAGTTGGCATGGTATCATCATTTCACCCACACAGCATGTGCTAAAAAGTTGAGAGGGTTACGGCAAAAATGGATGCACTTCTGTACAAAATGGACAATCTCTTTCGAAGTATCAGGGTTTCGGAAGAAAACTCATCTTTACAAAGGCATTTCATTTTTTAATATTTCAACCAGACTTTTTGTGGTTCAGTATCACCATTCAAAGCCACGTCATCAATCACACCCTTTCTGACTTCATTTGCTATTTTTCATGCATTTACTGATTTTTTGAGCTAAATGACCCTAAATTGAAAAGCACTACAAATGAACTTAAAAGGTTGAAAGTTGGCATGTATCATCATTTCACCCACATAGCATGTGCTAAAAAGTTGAGAGGGTTACGCAAAAATGGATCACTTCGTGTACAAAATGGACAATCTCTTTCGAAGTATCAGGGTTTCGGACGAAAATCATCTGTTACAAAGGCATTTCATTTTTTTAAACTTATTTCAACTCCAGACTTTTGTGTGCGTCAGTATGCACCATTCAAAGCCACGTCATCAATTTCAACCCTTTCTGACTTCATTTGCTATTTTTCATGCATTTATGATTTTTTTAGTAAATGACCCTGAAATTGAAAAGCACTACAAATGAACTCTGAAAAGTTTGAAAGTTGCATGGTATCATCATTTCACCCACATAGCATGTGCTAAAAAGTTGAGAGGGTTACGGCAAAAACTGGATGCACTTCGTGTACAAAATGGACAATCTCTTTCGAAGTATCAGGGTTTCGGACGAAAACTCATCTGTTACAAAGGCATTTCATTTTTTTAAACTTATTTCAACTCCAGACTTTTTGTGCGTTATAGTATGCACCATTAAAGCCACGTCATAATTTTCCACCTTCTGACTTCATTTGCTATTTTTCATGCATTTACTGATTTTTTTGAGCTAAATGACCCTGAAATTGAAAAGCACTACAAATGAACTCTGAAAAGGTTGAAAGTTGGCATGGTACACTCATTTCACCCACAGCATGTGCTAAAAAGTTGAGAGGGTTACGGCAAAACTGGATGCACTTCGTGTACAAAATGGACAATCTCTTTCGAAGTATCAGGTTTCGGAAAAACTCATCTGTTACAAAGGCATTTCATTTTTAAACTTATTTCAACTCCAAACTTTTTGTGGTTCATGCACCATTAAAGCCACGTCATCAATTTCAACCCTTTCTGACTTCATTTGCTTATTTTCATGCATTTACTGATTTTTTTGAGCTAAATGACCCTGAAATTAAAAAACTACAATGAATCTGAAAAGGTTGAAAGTTGGCATGGTATCATCATTCATCCCACATAGCATGTGTCAAAGTTGAAAGGGTTACGGCAAAAACTGGATGCACTTCGTGTACAAATGGACAATCTCTTTCGAAGTATCAGGGTTTCGGACGAAAACTCATCTGTTACAAGGACATTTCATTTTTTAAACTTATTCAACTCCAGACTTTTGTGTGTTAGTATCACCATTCAAAGCCACGTCATCAATTTCACCCTTTCTGACTTCATTTGCTATTTTTCATGCATTTACTGATTTTTTTGAGCTAAATGACCCTGAAATTGAAAACACTACAAATGAACTCTGAAAAGGTTGAAAGTGGCATGTTATCAATTTCACCCACATAGCATGTGCTAAAAGTTGAGAGGGTTACGGCAAAAATGGATCACTTCGTGTAAAATGGACAATCTCTTTCGAAGTATCAGGGTTTCGGAGAAACTCATCTGTTACAAAGCATTTCATTTTTTTAACTTATTTCAACTCCGACTTTTTGTGCGTTCAGTATGCACCATTCAAAGCCACGTCATCAATTTTCAACCTTTCTGACTTCATTGCTATTTTTCATGCATTTATTGATTTTTTGAGCTAAATGACCCTAAATTGAAAACAAAAAATGAACTCTGAAAAGGTTGAAAGTTGGCATGGTATCATCATTTCACCCACATAGATGTGCTAAAAAGTTGAGAGGGTTACGGCAAAAACTGGATGCACTTCGTGTACAAAATGGACAATCTCTTCGAAGTATAGGGTTTCGGACGAAAACTCATCTGTTACAAAGGCATTTCATTTTTTTAACTTATTTCAACTCCAGACTTTTTGTGGTTCAGTATCACCATTCAAAGCCAGTCATCAATTTCAACCTTTTGACTTCATTTGCTATTTTTCATGCATTTACTGATTTTTTGAGCTAAATGACCCTGAAATTGAAAAGCACTACAAATGACTCTGAAAAGTTGAAAGTTGGCATGGTATCATCATTTCACCCACATAGCATGTGCTAAAAGTTGAGAGGGTTACGGAACAAAACTGGATGCACTTCGTGTACAAAAGGACAATCTCTTTGAAGTATCAGGGTTTCGACGAAACTCATCTGTTACAAAGGCATTTCATTTTTTTAAACTTATTTCAACTCCAGACTTTTTGTCGTTCAGTATGCACATTAAAGCCACGTCATCAATTTTCAACCCTTTCTGACTTCATTTGCTATTTTTCATGCATTTACTGATTTTTTTGAGCTAAATGACCCTGAAATTGAAAAGCACTACAAATGAACTCTGAAAAGGTTGAAAGTTGGCATGGTATCATCATTTCACCCCACATAGCATGTGCTAAAAAGTTGAGAGGGTTACGGAAAAACTGGATGCACTTCGTGTACAAAATGACAATCTCTTTCGAAGTATCAGGGTTTGCAACGAAAACTCATCTGTTACAAAGGCATTTCATTTTTTTAAACTTATTTCAACTCCAGTTTTGTGCGTTCAGTATGCACCATTCAAGCCATCATAAATTTTCAACCCTTTCTGACTTCATTTGCTATTTTTCATGCATTTACTGATTTTTTTGAGCTAAATGACCCTGAAATTGAAAAGCACTACAAATGAACTCTAAAAGGTTGAAGTTGGCATGGTATCATCATTTCAAACATAGCATGTCTAAAAAGTTGAGAGGGTTACGGCAAAAACTGGATGACTTCGTGTACAAAATGGACAATCTCTTTCGAAGTATAGGGTTTCGGACAAAAACTCATCTGACAAAGGCATTTCATTTTTTAAATATTTCAACTCCAGACTTTTGTGGCTTCAGTATGCACCATTAAAGCCACTCATCAATTCAACCCTTTCTGACTTCATTTGCTATTTTTCATGCATTTACTGATTTTTTTGACTAAATGACCCGAAATTGAAAAGCACTACATGAACTCTGAAAAGGTTAAAGTTGGCATGGTATCATCATTTCACCCACATAGCATGTGCTAAAAAGTTGAGAGGGTTACGGCAAAAACTGGATCACTTCGTGTACAAAATGACAATCTCTTTCGAAGTATCAGGTTTCGACAAAACTCATCTGTTACAAAGGCATTTCATTTTTTAAACTTATTTCAACTCCAGACTTTTTGTGCGTTCAGTATGCACCATTCAAGCCACTCATCAATTTTCAACCCTTTTCGACTTCATTTGCTATTTTTCATGCATTTACTATTTTTTTGAGCTAAATGACCCTGAAATTGAAAAGCAACAAATGAACTTGAAAGGTTGAAAGTGGCATGGTATCATCATTTCAAACATAGCATGTGCTAAAAAGTTGAGAGGGTTACGGCAAAAACTGGATGCACTTCGTGTACAAAATGGACAATCTCTTTCAAGTATCAGGGTTTCGGACGAAAACTCATCTGTTACAAGGCATTCATTTTTTTAAACTTATTTCAACTCCAGACTTTTTGTGCGTTCAGTATGCACCATTAAAGCCACGTCATCAATTTCAACCCTTTCTGACTTCATTTGCTATTTTTCATGCATTTACTGATTTTTTGAGCTAAATGACCCTGAAATTGAAAAGCACTACAAATGAACTCTGAAAAGGTTGAAAGTTGGCATGGTATCATCATTTCACCCCATAGCATGTGCAAAAAGTTGAGGGTTACGGCAAAAACTGGATGCACTTGTGTACAAAATGGACAATCTCTTTCGAAGTATCAGGGTTTCGACGAAAACTCATCTGTTACAAAGCATTCATTTTTTTAAACTTATTTCAACTCCAGACTTTTTGTTTCAGTATCACCATCAAGCCACCTCATATTTTCAACCCTTTCTGACTTCATTTGCATTTCATGCATTTTGTTACTTTGTTTTTTGAGCTAAATGACCCTGAAATTGAAAAGCACTAAAAATGAACTCTGAAAAGTTGAAAGTTGGCATGGTATCATCATTTCACAACATAGCATTTCTAAAAAGTTGAGAGGGTTACGGCAAAAACTGGATGACTTCGTGTACAAAATGACAATCTCTTTCGAAGTATCAGGTTCGGACAAAACTCATTTGTTCAAAGGCATTTCATTTTTTTAAACTTATTTCAACTCCAGACTTTTGTGCGTTTAGTATGCACCATTCAAAGCCACTCATCAATTTTCAACCCTTTCTGATTCATTTTGATATTTTCATGCATTTATGATTTTTTTGAGCTAAATGACCCTGAAATTGAAAAGCACTACAAATGAACTCTGAAAGGTTGAAAGTTGGCATGGTATCATCATTTCACCCACATAGCATGTGCTAAAAAGTTGAGAGGGTTACGGCAAAAACTGGATGCACTTCGTTACAAAATGGACAATCTCTTTCGAAGTATCAGGGTTCGACGAAAACTCATCTGTTACAAAGGCATTTCATTTTTTAAACTTATTTCAACTAGACTTTTTGTGTTCAGTATCACCATTCAAAGCCACGTCATCAATTTTCAACCTTTCTGACTTCATTTGCTATTTTTATTGCATTTACTATTTTTTGAGCTAAATGACCCTGAAATTGAAAAGCACTACAAATGAACTCTAAAGGTTGAAAGTTGGCATGGTATCATCATTTCACCACATAGACATGTGCTAAAAGTTGAGAGGGTTACGGCAAAAATGGATGCACTTGTGTACAAAATGACAATCTCTTCGAAGTATCAGGGTTTCGGAGAACTCATCTTTACAAAGCATTTCATTTTTTTAAACTTATTTCAACTCCAGACTTTTGTGCGTTCAGTATGCACCATTCAAAGCCACTCATCAATTTCTAACCCTTTCTGACTTCATTTGCTATTTTTCATGCATTTATTGTATTTTTTGAGCTAAATGACCCTCAAATTGAAAAGCACCACAAATGAACTCTGAAAAGGTTGAAAGTTGGCATGGTATCATCATTTCACCCACATAGCATGTGCTAAAATGTTGAGAGCGTTACGGCAAAAACTGGATCCACTTCGTGTACAAAATGGACAATCTCTTTCGAAGTATCAGGTTTCGGACGAAAACTCATCTGTTACAAAGCCATTTCATTTTTTTAAACTTATTTCAACACCAGACTTTTTATGCGTTCAGTATGCACCATTTCTAACTTCATTTGCTATTTTTCATTAATTTACTGATTATTTTAATCTAAATGACCCTGAAATTGAAAAGCACTACAAATGAACTCTGAAAAGGTTGAAAGTTGGCATGGTATCATCATTTCACCCACATAGCATGTGCTAAAAAGTTGAGAGGGTTATGGCAAAAACTGGATGCACTTCGTGTACAAAATGGACAATCTCTTTCGAAGTATCAGGGTTTCGACGAAAATCATCTGTTACAAAGGCATTTCATTTTTTTAAACTTATTTCAACTCCAGACTTTTGTGCGTTCAGTATGCACCATTCAAAGCCACTCATCAATTTCAACCCTTTCTGACTTCATTTGCTATTTTTCATGCATTTACTGATTTTTTTAGCTAAATGACCCTGAAATTGAAAAGCCTACAAATGAACTCTGAAAAGTTGAAAGTTGGCATGGTCATCATTTCACACCCACATAGCATGTGCTAAAAGTGAGAGGGTTACGGCAAAAACTGGATGCACTTCGGACAAAATGGACAATCTCTTTCGAAGTATCAGGTTTTCGGACGAAAACTCATTTGTACAAAGGCATTTCATTTTTTAACTATTTCAACTCCAGATTTGTGCTTTCAGTATGCACCATTCAACCACGTCATCAATTTCAACCCTTTCTGACTTCATTTGCTATTTTTCATGATTTCTACTGTTTTTTACTAAGACCCTGAAATTGAAAAGCACTACAAATGAACTCTGAAAAGGTTGAAAGTTGGCATGGTATCATCATTCATCACCACATAGCATGTGCTAAAAAGTTGAGAGGGTTACGGCAAAAACGGATGAACTTCGTGTACAAAATGGACAATCTCTTTCGAAGTATCAGGGTTTCGACGAAAACTCATCTGTTCAAGGCATTTCATTTTTTAAACTTATTTCAACTCCAGACTTTTTGTGTGTTCTATGCA
This sequence comes from Thinopyrum elongatum, assembly GCA_011799875.1. NCBI lineage: Eukaryota > Viridiplantae > Streptophyta > Magnoliopsida > Poales > Poaceae > Thinopyrum > Thinopyrum elongatum. The sequence goes on along the minus strand of CM022299.1, from coordinate 474,661,691 downwards.
CCATTCAAAGCCACGTCATCAATTTCTCAACCCTTCTGACTTCATTTGCTATTTTCATGCATTTACTGATTTTTTTAGCTAAATGACCCTGAATTGAAAAGCACTACAAATGAACCTAAAAGGTTGAAGGTGCATGGTATCTCATTCACCACATAGCAGTGTAAAAAGTTGAGAGGGTTACGCAAAAACTGGATCACTTCTGTACAAAATGGACAATCTCTTTCGAAAGTATAGGGTTTGGACGAAAATCATCTGTACAAAGGCATTTCATTTTTTTAAACTTATTTCAACTCCAGACTTTTGTGCGTTCAGTATGCACCATTCAAAGCCACGTCTCAATTTCAACCCTTTCTGACTTCATTTGCATTTTTCATTAGCATTTATTTTTTAGCTAATGACCTGAAATTGAAAAGCACTACAAATGAACTCTGAAAAGGTTGAAAGTTGGCATGGTTCATCATTTCACCCACATAGCATGTGCTAAAATTGTGAGGGTTACGGCAAAAACTGGATGCACTTGTGTAAAAATGGACAATCTCTTTCGAGTATCGGGTTTCGACGAAAAACTCATCTGTTACAAAGGCATTTCATTTTTTAAACTTATTTCAACTCCAGACTTTTTGTGTTTCAGTATCACCATTCAAAGCCACGTCATCAATTTCAACCCTTTCTGACTTCATTTGCTATTTTTCATGCATTTCTGATTTTTTAGCTAAATGACCCTGAAATTGAAAAGCACTACAAAATGAACTAAGGTTGAAAGTTGGCATGGTATCATCATTTCACCCCATAGCATGTGTAAAAAGTTGAGAGGGTTACGGCAAAAATGGATCACTTCGTGTACAAAATGGACAATCTTCTTCGAAGTATCGTTTCGACGAAAACTCATCTGTTACAAAGGCATTTCATTTTTTTAACTTATTTCAACTCCAGACTTTTTGTCTTCAGTATGCACCATTAAAGCCACTCATCAATTTCAACCCTTTCTGACTTCATTTGCTATTTTTCATGCATTTACTATTTTTTTGAGCTAAATGACCCTGAAATTGAAAAGCACTACAAATGAACTCTGAAAAGTTGAAAGTTGGCATGGTATCATCATTTCACCCACATAGCATGTGCTAAAAAGTTGAGAGGGTTACGGCAAAAACTGATGCACTTCGTGTACAAAATGGACAATCTCTTTCGAAGTATCAGGGTTCGGACGAAAACTCATCTGTTACAAAGGCATTTCATTTTTTTAACTTATTTCAACTCCAGACTTTTTGTGCGTTCAGTATGCACCATTAAGCCACGTCATCAATTTCAACCCTTCTGACTTCATTTGCTATTTTTCATGCATTTACTGATTTTTTGAGCTAAATGATTTGAGCTAAATGACCCTGAAATTGAAAAGCACTACAAATGAACTCTGAAAAGGTTGAAAGTTGGCATGGTATAATTTCACCCCACATACATGTGCTAAAAAGTTGAGAGGGTTACGGCAAAAACTGGATGCACTTCGTGTACAAAATGGACAATCTCTTTCGAAGATCAGGTTCGGACGAAAACTCATTTTACAAAGGCATTTTTTTAAACTTATTTCAACTCCAGACTTTTTGGGCTTCAGTATGCACATTCAAAGCCACATCATAATTTTCAACCCTTTCTGACTTCATTTCTATTTTTCATGCATTTACTTATTTTTGAGCTAAATGACCCTGAAATTGAAAAGCACTACAAATGAACTCTGAAAAGGTTGAAAGTTGGCATGGTCATCATTTCACCCACATAGCATGTGCTAAAAGTTGAGAGGGTTACGGCAAAAACTGGATGGATGATTCTGTACAAAATGGACAATCTCTTTCGAAGTATCAGGGTTCGGACGAAAACTCATCGTTACAAAGGCATTCTTTTTTAAACTTATTTCAACTCCAGACTTTTGTGCGTTCAGTATGCCATTCAAAGCCACGTCATCAATTTTCAACCTTTCTGACTTCATTTGTATTTTTCATGCATTTACTGATTTTTTTGAGCTAAATGACCCTGAAATGGAAAGCACTACAAATGAACTCTGAAAAGGTTGAAAGTTGGCATGGTATATCATTTCACCCACATAGCATGTGCTAAAAGTTGAGAGGTTACGGCAAAAACTGGGTGCACTGTGTACAAATGGACATCTCTCAATCTATCAGGTTTCGACGAAAACTCATCTGTTACAAAGGCATTTCATTTTTTTTAAACTTATTTAACCCGAATTTTTGTGCTTCAGTATGCACCATTCAAAGCCACTCATCAATTTTCAACCTTTCTGACTTCATTTGCTTTTTTTCATGCATTTACTGATTTTTTGAGCTAAATGACCCTGAAATTGAAAAGCACTACAAATGAACTGAAAAGGTTGAAAGTTGGGATGGTATCATCATTTCAACCACATAGAGTGTTTAAAAGTTGAGAGGGTTACGAAAAACTGGATGCACTTCTGTACAAAATGGACAATCTCTTTCGAAGTATTAGGGTTTCGGAAGAAAACTCATCTGTTACAAAGGATTTCATTTTTTTAAACTTATTCAAATCCAGACTTTTTGTGCGTCAGTATGCACCATTCAAAGCCACGATCAATTTTCACACCTTTCTGACTTCATTTGCATTTTTCATGCATTTATGATTTTTTTGAGTAAATGACCCTGAAATATGAAAAGCACTACAAATGAACTCTGAAAGGTTGAAAGTTGGCATGGTATCATCATTTCACCCACATAGCATGTCAAAAAGTGAGAGGGTTACGGCAAAAACTGGATGCACTTCGTACAAAATGGACCATCTCTTTCGAAGTATCAGGTTTCGGACGAAAACTCATCTGTTACAAAGGCATTTCATTTTTTAAACTTATTTACTCCAGACTTTTGTGCTTCAGTATGCACCATTCAAAGCCACGTCATCAATTTCAAACCTTTCTGACTTCATTTGCTATTTTTCATGCATTTACTATATTTTTGAGCTAAATGACCCTGAAATTGAAAGCACTACAAATGAACTCTGAAAAGGTTGAAAGTTGGCATGGTTCATCATTTCACCCACATAGCATGTGTAAAAAGTTGAGAGGGTTACGGCAAAAACTGGATGCACTTCGTACAAAATGGACAATCTCTTCGAAGTATAGGGTTCGGACGAAAACTCATCTGTACAAAGGCATTTCATTTTTTAAATTATTTCAACTCCAGACTTTTTGTGCGTTCAGTATGCACCATTCAAAGCCACTCATCAATTTCAACCCTTTCTGACTTCATTTGCTATTTTTCATGCATTTACTGATTTTTTTGAGCTAAATGACCCTGAAATTGAAAAACACAAATGAACTCTGAAAGGTTGAAAGTTGGCATGGTATCTCATTTCACCCACTAGCATGTCTAAAAAGTTGAGAGGTTACGGCAAAAACTGGTGCACTTCTGTACAAAATGGACAATCTCTTTCGAGTATCGGTTTCGGACGAAACTCATCTGTTACAAAGGGATTTCATTTTTAAACTTATTTCAACTCCAGACTTTTTGTGTTCAGTTGACACATTCAAAGCCACATCATCAATTTTTAACCCTTTCTGACTTCATTTGCTATTTCATGCATTTACTGATTTTTAGCTAAATGACCCTGAAATTGAAAAGCACTACAATGAACTCTGAAAAGGTTGAAAGTTGGCATGGTATCATCATTTCCCCACATAGCATGTGCTAAAAAGTTGAGAGGGTTACGGCAAAAACTGGATGCACTTCGTGTACAAAATGGACAATCTCTTTCGAAGTATCAGGGTTTCCACGGAAACTCATTGTTACAAGGCATTTTTTTTAAACTTTATTCAACTCCAGACTTTTGTTGCTTCAGTATGCACCATTCAAAGCACACGTCATCAATTTTCAACCCTTTCTGACTTCATTTGTATTTTTCATGCATTTACTGATTTTTTTGAGCTAAAAGACCCTGAAATTGAAAAGCATACAAATGAACTCTGAAAAGGTGAAAGTTGGCAAGTGTATCATCATTTCACCCACATAGCATGTGCTAAAAAGTTGAGAGGGTTACGGCAAAAACTGGATGCACTTCTGTACAAAATGGACAATCTCTTTCGAAGTATCAGGTTCGGACGAAAACTCATCGTTACAAAGGATTTTTTTTTTAAAATATTTCAACTCCAAACTTTTTGTGCGTTAGTATGCCCATTCAAAGCCACGTCATCAATTTTCAACCCTTTCTGATCCATTTGCTATTTTCATGCATTAATGATTTTTTTAGTAAATGACCCTGAAATTGAAAAGCACTACAAATGAACTCTGAAAAGGTTGAAAGTTGGCATGGTATCATCATTTCACCACATAGCATGTGCTAAAAAGTTGAGAGGGTTACGGCAAAAATGGATGCACTTCGTGTACAAAATGGACAATCTCTTTCGAAGTATCGGTTTGGACAAAAATCATTTGTTAAAGGCATTTCATTTAAATTATTTCAACTCCAGACTTTGTGTGTTCAGTATGCACCATTCAAAGCCACGTCATCAATTTTCAACCCTTTCTGACTTCATTTGCTATTTTTCATGCATTTATGATTTTTTGAGCTAAATGACCTGAAATTGAAAAGCACTACAAATGAAATCTGAAAGGTTGAAAGTTGGCATGGTATCATCATTCCCCACATAGCATTGCAAAAAGTGAGAGGGTTTAGGCAAAAACTGGATGCACTTCGTGTACAAAATGGACAATCTCTTTCGAAGTATCAGGGTTTCCACGAAAACTCATCTGTAAAAGGCATTTCATTTTTTTAAACTTATTTAACTCCAGACTTTTTGGTCAGTATGCACCATTCAAAGCCAGTCATCAATTTTAACCTTTCTGATTCATTTGCTATTTTTCATGCATTACTGATTTTTTGAGCTAAATGACCTGAAATTGAAAAGCACTACCAATGAACTCTGAAAAGTTGAAAGTTGGCATGGTACATCATTTCACCCACAAGCATGTGCAAAAAAATGAGAGGTTAGGCAAAAACGGATGCACTTCGTGTACAAAATGGACAATTCTTCGAAGATCAGGTTTCGGACGAAAACTCATCTGTTACAAAGGCATTTCATTTTTTAAACTTATTTCAACTCCAGACTTTTGTGCGTTTAGTATGCACCATTCAAAGCCACGTCATCAATTTTCAACCCTTTCTGACTTCATTCTATTTTTCATGCATTTACTATTTTTTTGAGCTAAATGACCCTGAAATTGAAAAGCACTACAAATGAACTCTGAAAAGGTTGAAAGTTGGCATGGTATCATCATTTCCCCACATAGCAGTGCTAAAAAGTTGAGAGGGTTACGGCAAAAACTGGATGCACTCGTGTACAAAATGGACAATCTCTTTGAAGTATGGGTTTCGACGAAAACTCATCTGTTACAAAGGCATTTCATTTTTTTAAACTTATTTCAACTCCAGACTTTGTGTTCAGTATGCACCATTCAAAGCCACTCATCAATTTCAACCCTTTCTGACTTCATTTGCTATTTTTCATGCATTTACTAATTTTTTGAGCTAAAGACCTGAAAATAAAGCACTACAAAGAACTGAAAAGGTTGAAAGTTGGCATGGTATCATCATTTCCCCACATGATGTTAAAAAGTTGAGAGGGTTACGGCAAAAACTGGATGCACTCGTGTACAAATGGACATATCTTTCGGAAGTATAGTGTTCGGACGAAAACTCATCTGTTACAAAGGCATTCTTTTTAACTTATTTCAACTCCAGACTTTTGTGTCGATTAGTATGCACCATCAAAGCCAACGTCATCAATTTTCAACCTTTCTGACTTCATTTGCTATTTTTCATGCATTTACTGAATTTTTTGAGCAAATGACCTACTGAAATTGAAAAGACTACAAATGAACTCTGAAAAGGTTGAAAGTTGGCATGGTATCAATTTCACCACATAGCATGTGCAAAAAGTTGAGAGGGTTACGGCAAAAAAATGGATGCACTCGTGTACAAAATGGACAATCTCTTTCGAAGTATCAGGGTTTCGGACGAAAACTCATCGTTACAAAGGCATTTCATTTTTTAAAATTATTTCAACTCCAGACTTTTGTGCTTCAGTATGCACCATTCAAGCCATCATCAATTTCAACCCTTTCTGACCTCATTTGCTATTTTTCATGCATTTACTGATTTTTTTGAGCTAAATGACCTGAAATTGAAAAGCACTACAAATGAACTCTGAAAAGGTTGAAAGTTGGCATGGTATCATCATTTCACCCACATAGCATGTTGCTAAAAGTTGAGAGGTACGGCAAAAACGGATGCACCGTTACAAAATGAGCAATCTCTTTCGAAGTATCAGTTCGGAAGAAAAACTCATCTGTTACAAAGGCATTTCATTTTTTTAAATTATTTCAACTCCAGATTTTTGTGGTGTCAGTATGCACCATTCAAAGCCACATCATCAATTTTCAAACCTTTCTGACTTCATTTCTATTTTCATGCATTTACGATTTTTTGAGCTAAATGACCCTGAAATTGAAAAGCACTACAAATGAACTCTGAAAAGGTTGAAAGTTGGCATGGTATCATCATTTCACCCACATAGCATGTGCTAAAAAGTTGAGAGGGTTACGGCAAAAACTGGATGCACTTCTGTACAAAATGGAAATCTCTTTCGAAGTATCAGGTTTCGGACGAAAACTCATCGTTACAAAGGCATTTCATTTTTTTAAACTTATTTCAACTCCAGACTTTTGTGGCAGTTATATGCACCATTCAAAGCCATCATCAATTTTCAACCCTTCTGACTTCATTTGCTATTTTTCATGCATTTTACGATTTTTTGAGCTAAATGACCTGAAATTGAAAAGCACTACAAATGAACTCTGAAAAGGTTGAAAGTTGGCATGGTATCATCATTTCACACACTAGCATGTGCTAAAAAGTTGAGAGGGTAGTGCAAAACTGGATGCACTTCGTGTACAAAATGGACAATCTTTTCGAAGTATAGGTTTCGGACGAAAACTCATCTTGTTACAAAGGCATTTCATTTTTTTAAACTTATTTCAACTCAGATTTTTGTGCGTTAGTATGCACCATTCAAAGCCCGTCATCAATTTTCAACCCTTTCTGCTTCATTTGCTATTTTTCATGCATTTCTGATTTTTTGAGCTAAATGACCCTGAAATTGGAAAGCACTACAAATGAACTCTGAAAAGGTGTGAAAGTTGGCATGGTTTTTTTTAAACTTATTTCAACTCCAGACTTTTTGTGCGTTCAGTATGCACCATTGAAAGCCACGTCATCAATTTCCAACCCTTTCTGACTTCATTTGCTATTTTTCATGCATTTACTGATTTTTTTGAGCTAAATGACCCTGAAATTGAAAAGCAATACAAATGAACTCTGAAAAGGTTGAAAGTTGGCATGGTATCATCATTTCACCCACATAGCATGTGCTAAAAAGTTCAGAGGGTTACGGCAAAAACTGGATGCACTTCCTGTACAAAATTGAAAATCTCTTTCGAAGTATCAGGGTTTCGCACGAAAACTCATCTGTTACAAAGGCATTTCATTTTTTTAAACTTATTTCAACTCCAGACTTTTTGTGCATTCTGTATGCACCATTCGAAGCCACATCATAAATTTTCAACCCTTTCTGACTTCATTTGCTATTTTTCATGCATTTAGTGATTTTTTTGAGCTAAATGACCCTGAAATTGAAAAGCACTACAAATGAACTCTGAAAAGGTTGAAAGTTGGCATGGCATCATCATTTAATTGACATAGCATGTTCTAAAAAGATGAGAGGGTTACGGCAAAAACTGGATGAACTTCGTGTACAAAATGGACAATCTCTTTCGAAGTATCACGGTTTCGCACGAAAACTCATTTGTTACAACAGGCATTTCATTTTTTAAACTTCTTTCAACTCCAGACTTTTTGTGCGTTTAGTATGCACCATTCAAAGCCACATCATAAATTTTCAACCCTTTCTGACTTCATTTGATATTTTTCATGTATTTATTGATTTTTTTTGAGCTAAATGACCCTGAAATTGAAAAGCACTACAAATGAACTCTGAAAAGGTTGAAAGTTGGCATGGTATCATCATTTCACCCACATAGCATGTGCTAAAAAGTTGAGAGGGTTACGGCAAAAACTGGATGCACTTCGTGTACAAAATGGACCATCTCTTTCGAAGTATCAGGGTTTCGGACGAAAACTCATATGTTACAAAGGCATTTCATTTTTTTAAAATTATTTCAACTGTAGACTTTTTGTGTGTTCAGTATACACCATTCAAAGCCACGTCATCAATTTCCAACCGTTTCTGACTTCATTTGCTATTTTTCATGCATTTACTAATTTTTTTAGCTAAATGACCCTAAAATTGAAAAGCACTACAAATGAACTTTTAGAAGGTTGAAAGTTGGCATGGTATCATTATTTCACCCACATAGCATGTGCTAAAAAGTTGAGAGGGTTACGGCAAAAATTGGATGCACTTCGTGTACAAAATGGACAATCTCTTTCGAAGTATCAGGGTTTCGGACGAAAACTCATCTGTTACAAAGGCATTTCATTTTTTTAAACTTATTTCAACTCCAGACATTTTGTGCGTTCAGTATGCACCATTCAAAGCCACATCATCAATTTCCAACCCTTTCTGACTTCATTTGCTATTTTTCATGCATTTACTGTATTTTTTGAGCTAAATGACCCTGAAATTGAAAAGCACCACAAATGAACTCTGAAAAGGTTGAAAGTTGGCATGGTATCATCATTTCACCCACATAGCACGTGCTATATGTTGAGAGCGTTACGGCAAAAACTGGATGCACTTCGTGTACAAAATGGACAATCTCTTTCGAAGTATCAGGTTTCGGAAGAAAACTCATCTGTTACAAAGCCATTTCATTTTTTTAAACTTATTTCAACTCTAGACTTTTTGTGCGTTCAGTACGCACCATTCAAAGCCACATCATAAATTTTCAACCCTTTCTGACTTCATTTGCTATTTTTCATGCATTTACTTATTTTTTTATGAGCTAAATGACCATGAAATTGAAAAGCACTACAAATAACTCTGAAAAGGTTGAAAGTTGGCATGGTATCATCATTTCACCCACATAGAATGTGCTAAAAAGTTGAGAGGGTTACGGCAAAAACTGGATGCACTTCGTGTACAAAATGGACAATCTCATTGGAAGTATGAGGGTTTCGTACGAAAACTCATCTGTTACAAAGGCATTTCATTTTTTAACTTATTTCAACTCCAGCCTTTTTGTGTGTTCAGTATACACCATTCAAAGCCACGTCATCAATTTCCAACCCTTTCTGACTTCATTTGCTATTTTTCATTCATTTACTGATTTTTTTAGCTAAATGACCCTAAAAATGAAAAGCACTACAAATGAACTTTTAAAAGGTTGAAAGTTGGCATGGTATCATCATTTCACCCACATAGCATGTGCTAAAAAGTTGAGAGGGTTATGGCAAAAATTGGATGCACTTCGTGTACAAAATGGACAATCTCTTTCGAATTATCAGGGTTTCGAACGAAAACTCATCTGTTACAAAGGCATTTCATTTTTTTAAACTTATTTCAACTCCAGACATTTTGTGCATTCAGTATGCACCATTCAAAGGCACGTCATCAATTTCCAACGCTTTCTGACTTCATTTGCTATTTTTCATGCATTTACTGATTTTTTTTGAACTAAATGACCCTGAAATTGAAAAGCACTACAAATGAACTCTGAAAAGGTTGAAAGTTGGCATGGTATCATCATTTCACCCACATAGCATGTGCTAAAATGTTGAGAGGGTTACGGCAAAAACTGGATGCACTCCGTGTACAAAATGGACAATCTCTTTCGAAGTATCAGGGTTTCGGACGAAAACTCATCTGTTACAAAGGCATTTCATTTTTTTAAACTTAGTTCAACTCTAGAATTTTTGTGCTTTCAGTATGCACCATTCAAAGCCACATCATAAATTTTCAACCCTTTCTGACTTCATTTGCTATTTTTCATGCATTTAGTGATTTTTTTGAGCTAAATGACCCTGAAATTGAAAAGCACTACAAATAACTCTGAAAAGGTTGAAAGTTGGCATGGTATCATCATTTAATCCACATAGCATGTGCTAAAAATTTGAGAGGGTTACGGCAAAAACTAGATGCACTTCATGTACAAAATGGACAATCTCTTTCGAAGTATCAGGGTTTCGGACGAAAACTCATCTGTTACAAAAGGCATTTCATTTTTTAAACTTATTTCAACTCCATACTTTTGTTCATTCAGTATGCACCATTCAAAGCCACATCATCAATTTCCAACCCTTTCTTACTTCATTTGCTATTTTTCATGCATTTACTGATTTTTTTTGAGCTAAATGGCCCTGAAATTGAAAAGCTCTACGAATGAACTCTGAAAAGGTTGAAAGTTGGCATGGTATCATCATTTCACCCACATAGCATGTGCTAAAAATTTGAGAGGGTTACGGCAAAAAATGGATGCACTTTGTGTACAAAATGGACAATCTCTTTCGAAGTATGAGGGTTTCGGACGAAAACTCATCTGTTACAAAGGCATTTCATTTTTTTAAACTTATTTCAACACCCGACTTTTTGTGCGTTCAGTGTGCACCATTCAAAGCCACGTCATCAATTTCCAACCCTTTCTGACTTCATTTGCTATTTTTCATGCATTTATTAATTTTTTTGAGCTAAATGACCCTAAAATTGAAAAGCAAAACAAATGAACTCTGAAAAGGTTGAAAGTTGGCATGGTATCATCATTTCACCCACATAGAATGTGCTAAAAAGTTGAGAGGGTTACGGCAAAAACTGGACGCACTTCGTGTACAAAATGGACAATCTCATTCGAAGTATGAGGGTTTCGGACGAAAACTCATCTGTTACAAAGGCATTTCATTTTTTAAACTTATTTCAACTCCAGCCTTTTTGTGTGTTCAGTATACACCATTCAAAGCCACGTCATCCACTTCCAACCCTTTCTGACTTCATTTGCTATTTTTCATGCATTTACTGATTTTTTTTAGCTAAATGACCCTGAAATTGAAAAGCACTACAAATGAACTTTTAAAAGGTTGAAAGTTGGCATGATATGATCATTTCACCAACATAGCATGTGTTAAAAAGTTGAGAGGGTTACGGCAAAAAATGGATGCACTTCGTGTACAAAATGGACAATCTCTTTCGAAGTATCAGGGTTTCGGACGAAAACTCATCTGTTACAAAGGCATTTCATTTTTTTAAACTTATTTCAACTCCAGACTTTTTGTGCATGTAGTATGCACCATTCAAAGACACGTCATCAATTTCCAACCCTTTCTGACTTCATTTGCTATTTTTCATGCATTTACTGATTTTTTTTAGCTAAATGACCCTGAAATTGAAAAGCACTACAAATGAACTCTGAAAAAGTTGAAAGTAGGCATGGTATCATCATTTCACCCACATAGCATGTGCTAAAAAGTTGAGAGGGTTACGGCAGAAACTGGATGCACTTCGTGTACAAAATGGACAATCTCTTTCGAAGTATGAGGGTTTCGCACGAAAATTCATCTGTTACAAAGGCATTTCATTTTTTTAAACTTATTTCAACTCCAGACTTTTTGTGCGGTCAGTATGCACCATTCAAAGCCACATCATAAAATTTCAACCCTTTCTGACTTCATTTTCTATTTTTCATGCATTTACTGATTATTTTAAGCTAAATGACCCTGAAATTGAAAAGCACTACAAATGAACTCTGAAAAGGTTGAAAGTTGGCATGGTATCATCATTTCACCCACATAGCATGTGCTAAAAAGTTGAGAGGGTTACGGCAGAAACTGGAAGCACTTCGTGTACAAAATGGACAATCTCTTTCGAAGTATCAGGGTTTCGGACGAAAACTCATTTGTTACAAAGGCATTTCATTTTTTAAAACTTATTTCAACTCCAGAATTTTTGTGCATTAAGTATGCAACATTCAAAGCCAAGTCATCAATTTCCAACCCTTTCTGACTTCATTTGCTATTTTTCATGCATTTATTGATTTGTTTTGAGCTAAATGACACTGAAATTGAAAAGCACTACAAATGAACTCTGAAAAGGTTGAAAGTTGGCATGGTATCATCATATCACCCACATAGCATCTGCTAAAAAGTTGAGAGGGTTACGGCAAAAACTGGATGCACTTCATGTACAAAATGGACAATCTCTTTCGAAGTATCATGGTTTCGCACGAAAACTCATCTGTTACAAATGCATTTCATTTTTTTAAACTTTTTTCCACTCCAGACTTTTTGTGTGTTCAGTATGCACCATTCAAAGCCACTCATCAATTTCCACCCTTTCTGACTCATTGCTATTTTTCTGCATTACTGATTTTTTTAGCTAATATACCCTAGAATTGAAAAGTACTACAAATGAACTTTTAAAAGGTTGAAAGTTGGCATGGTATCATCATTTCACCCATATGGCATGTGCTAAAAGTTGAGAGGGTTACGGCAAAAATTGGATGCACTTCGTGTACAAAATGGACAATCTCTTTCGAAGTATCAGGGTTCCGGACGAAAACTCATCTGTTACAAAGGCATTTCATTTTTTAACTTATTTCAACTCTAGCCTTTTTGTGTGTTCAGTATACACCATTCAAAGCTACGTCATCAATTTCCAACCCTTTCTGACTTCATTTGCTATTTTTCATGCATTTACTGATTTTTTTTAGCTAAATGACCCTAAAATTGAAAAGCACTACAAATGAACTTTTAAAAGGTTGAAAGTTAGCATGGTATCATCATTTCACCCACATAGCTTGTGCTAAAATGTTGAGAGGGTTACGGCAAAAACTGGATGCACTTCGTGTACAAAATGGACAATCTCTTTCGAAGTATCAGGGTTTCGGACGAAAACTCATCTATTACATTTTAAACTTATTTCAACGTCAGACTTATTGTGCATTCAGTATGCACCATTCAATGCAACGTCATCAATTTCCAATCCTTTCTGACTTCATTTGCTATTTTTCATGCATTTACTGATTTTTTTTAGCTAAATGACCCTGAAGATCAAAAGCACTACAAATGAACTCTGAAAAGTTTCAAGTTGGCATGGTATCATCATTTCACCCACGTAGCATGTTCTAAAAAGTTGAGAGGGTTACGGCAAAAAACTGGATGCACTTCCGGTACAAAATGGACATCCTCTTTCGAAGTATCGCGGTTTTGGACAAAAACTCATCTGTTACAAAGGCATTTCATTTTTTAAAACTTATTTCAACTCCAGTCTTTTTGTGCATTCAGTATGAACCATCCAAAGCCATGTCATCAATTTCCAACCCTTTCTGACTTCATTTGCTATTTTTCATGCATTTACTGATTTTTTGAGCTAAATGACCCTGAAATTGAAAAGCACTACAAATGAACTCTGAAAAGGTTGAAAGTTGGCATGGTATCATCATTTCACCCACATAGCATGTGCTAAAAAGTTGAGAGGGTTATGGCAAAAACTGGATGCACTTCTTGTACAAAATGGACAATCTCTTTCGAAGTATCAGGGTTTCGCACGAAAATTCATCTGTTACAAAGGCATTTCATTTTTTTAAACTTATTTCAACTCCAGACTTTTTGTGCCTTCAGTATGCACCATTCAAAGCCACATCATAAATTTTCAACCCTTGCAGACTTCATTTGCTATTTTTCATGCATTTACTGGTTTTTTTAAGCTAAATGACCCTGAATTTGAAAAGCACTACAAATGAACTCTGAAAAGGTCGAAAGTTGGCATGGTATCATCATTTCACCCACATAGCATGTGCTAAAAAGTTGAGAGGGTGACGGAAAAACTGGATGCACTTCGTGGACAAAATGGACAATCTCTTTCGAAGTATCAGGGTTTCGGACGAAAACTCATCTGTTACAAAGGCATTTCATTTTTTTAAAGTTATTTCAACTCCAGAATTTTTGTGCATTTAGTATGCACCATTCAAAGCCACGTCATCAATTTCCAACCCTTTCTGACTTCATTTGCTATTTTTCATGCATTTATTGATTTTTTTTGCTAAATGACCCTGAAATTGAAAAGCACTACAAATGAACTCTGAAAAGGTTGAAAGTTGGCATGGTATCATCATTTCACCCACATAGCATGCGCTAAAAAGTTGAGAGGGTTACGGCAAAAATTGGATGCACTTCATGTACAAAATGGACAAGCTCTTTCGAAGTATCATGGTTTCGGACGAAAACTCATGTGTTACAAAGGCATTTCATTTTTTTAAACTTATTTCAACTCCAGACATTTTGTGCGTTCAGTATGCACCATTCAAAGCCACGTCATCAATTTCCAACGCTTTCTGACTTCATTTGCTAGTTTTCATGCATTTACTGATTTTTTGAGCTAAATGACACGGAAATTGAAAAGCACTACAAATGAACTCTGAAAAGGTTGAAAGTTGGCATGGTATCATCATTTCACCCACATAGCATGTGCTAAAATGTTGAGAGGGTTACGGCAAAAATTGGATGCACTTCGTGTACAAAATGGACAATCTCTTTCGAAGTATCAGGGTTTCGGACGAAAACTCATCTGTTACAAAGGCATTTCATTTTTTAAACTTATTTGAACTCTAGACTTTATGTGCGTTCAGTATGCACCATTCAAAGCCACATCATAAATTTTCAACCCTTTCTGACTTCATTTGCTATTTTTCATGCATTTACTATTTTTTTGAGCTAAATGACCCTGAAATTGAAAAGCACTACAAATAATTCTGAAAAGGTTGAAAGTTGGCATGGTATCATCATTTAATCCACATAGCATGTGCTAAAAATTTGAGAGGGTTACGGCAAAAACTGGATGCACTTCGTGTACAAAGTGGACAATCTCTTTCGAAGTATCAGGGTTTCGGACGAAAACTCATCTGCTATGTGACGCCCCCGGCCCGATCGTGCACTAATCATACACGCAAATGCACACGATCAAGCCTAAGGACTCACGGGAAGATATCACAACACAACTCTAAAACATAAATAAAGTCATACAAGCTTTATATTACAAGCCAGGGGCCTCGAGGGCTCGAATACATAAGCTTGCGAACAAGCGTCAGCGGAAGCATCAGATATCTGAGTACAGATATTAAATAGAAACAGAAAGGCCTTTAGAAAGGCGGGGCAAAATAAAACACTACGATCGAAAGGCGAAGGCCTCCTGCCTGGGACCCTCCGATCCTACTCCTGGTCGTCAGTCAACTCGTAGTAGTATCCATCCTCTGGGTAGTAGTAGTAGCGATCGTCGGGGCATCTGTCTAAGGGGGCTCCGTCCTCTGGTCACGTCAAACTGATATGTGGAGAAAAAGGAAAACAAAGCAACCGTGAGTACTCAGAAGTACTCAGCAAGCAAGGATCTACACTACATATGCAACATTTTCAAGGGGAGGCTGTATATGTGGACTGGGCTGCAGAAATGACAGAATAGAGAGAAGGCCTAGTCCTATCGAAGACTAGCATCTTCCGCGGTCTTGCAGCAGTAGAAGAGAGTAGAACAATACCATATAATGTAGCAGTAATAATATCAACCTCACCCAGAGATCCTTTCTCGACTCCCTGCGAGAAAGCAATCCCAGAGCCATAAAGTCATCAAACCTCGTCCTGAGATCCTTTCTCGACTCCCTGTGAGAAAGCGATCCCAGAGCCAATACAGTCATCAACCTGTTAACGTCTCAAGGGTCCAGTTCTAGTTGTATCGATCGGGATACAACTCCGAGTGTCCTTTACCGTAGGACCGGCTATCGATAGAAGTGTTCTTCCCTGCAGGGGTGCACCAACTTACCCAACACGCTCGATTAACTTCGGCCGGACACACTTTCCTGGGTCATGCCCGGCCTCGGCCAAACGACACATCGCAACCCTACCTACAGCTCAGCAGAGAGGTCCCCGTCGGTCTACATCCTAAGCGCTCAGAGGTCTTGGGCCATCGCCCTGTGCACTCCGAGTCGTTGCGTGCAGGGGGAAGCCAGGCACCAGGGGGGCGCCGGTCCGTCCCGGCCGCAAGGCTGAACTAGACGTCTGACAGAGCTTTCGGCTGATGCTACGATGCAGAACGCCCATACTATGCCCACGTGATGGTTAGTGCTATCAGACCAGAGACCTGCTCGGATCAAATATCCAAATCGTTAATGGACTAGGGCTTGCGGAAACGAGCAGAGACTCACGAAAGATGTGACCCCGTCGCCCCGTCTCGAGGACTTGCGGCAAGGGCTAAGAATGCCCGGCCGCGCCTCGTATTCACCACTCGGGCACCACACAGGCACCCGTCTTCACAACACTCGCCTCTCAGGCGCACGCGGGTACCCCTCAGGGTCGACCCGCCTTTCCAAGTAACATTGTAAAGTCCAAGTATCCGTGTGTCCATAACATCAGGGAATCCGAGGTATCACCCTCATTGAATTCCCACTCGATGTATCCGTCAAGGTGAACTAGGAGGAATCACCCTCACTGGGTCCACACTTGAGGTGTTGTACGACAGCGTCGTTATCGGAAGCGGTGAAGGAGGAATCACCCTCGATGACCACGACCGAATAGCTACTCTACAGAGTTAACATCAGAAGTGCTACAAGAGGTTTCACCCTCGGCACTCGATAGTAACGCTGCAGTGTCGTTACAACTAAGGGGGGGTGATGTGCGGTGTCGGGTCCTGGTCTTCAATTCCCATTGATCGGGTCTTCTGACGATCCAGCGCGGCAGTCGGGATAAGTGGGGTCACTGATAGGTCTCTACCCAGCCTAGACTAAACAGTTTAGGATATGCAGGTAATTATCAACAGCAGGTTACAATGAACAGGCTATGCATCAGAATAGGTACAGCAGCAGCAGCAGCAATTCTAATGCAAGCATGAGAAATAGAATGGGCGATATCGGGATGATCAAAGGGGGGGCTTGCCTGGTTGCTCGGCGGCAAGGGCAAGGTCGTCTATGGTGTCTTCGGGATCCGGAGCTGCGTCGGTCTCGGGGACGACGTCGGGGTCGGGGGCTATCGAGAGAGAAGAGGGGGAGGAAACAGTATAAATATAGAGCAAACATGAGCATGACAAATACGATACACGGTGCTAGGGGTAGTCTAACGCAGCATCACACGTAACAGACGGAGCGGGAGAATATCTGACGATATTTCCCGGGTCTTTGGAATTATCGGACAGAGGATAAGAGGGGAACGGTTGCAAGTTCGGATAGTTAGAGACGCGTGACGGACGAACGGACCGCGCATTCAGATTCGTCTCGTCGTTCTGAGCAACTTTCATGTAGAAAATATTTTCATCCGAGTTACGGTTTATTTAATATGATTTTCTAAAGTTTTTATTAATTTTCTGAATTTATTTTTATTGTTTAAATTAAACATTATCCAGAATAGTGCTTGCTGATGTCAGCATGACATCATGCTGATGTCAGCAAGGTTAATTAGGTTAACTAATTAATTAGCTCTAATTAACCAGGGTTACTTAAGTTAATTAATATTTAATTAATCTAATTAATTAAATTAGACTAATCTAAACAGTGTTAATTAACTAATTAATTATTTTATTTATTTTTATTTATTTTATTTTTTTAGCTAGCACATGGCTAGGGTGGACACGTCCGGACGCGCACCCAAATGGGGCCGGACATGTCCGGAGCGTGCCCATTTGGGACCGGACATGTCCGGTGCCCAAATGGCACGCGCGGGCGCGGACGGGGGGGCGCGGACGGGCGAGGCCGCGGCAGCGCGCGGCCAGGGGGTGAGCGGGCGCCCAGGGGTGCGGTCGCCGCGGCTGGGCGCGCGGCCGGCGCGGTCCGCGTGGGGCGAGGCGGCGGTGACCACCGGGGTGCTGGGCGAGCGGGGACCGGAGCGCGACGGAGAGGGGGGGGGAAGAGGAGAGCGGGCGGCGGCGCGGGCGTGCTCACGTTGGGGGCCGAGTCGAGGCTGGCCGGCGACTGGGGCTGAGTAGGTGGCGCAGGTGTGGGGAGGAGAGGCAGGCAGTCCGGCGGGGAGGCGGCGGCGAGGACGTGGCGACCGGCGAGGGAGAGGCGAGGAGGCGGCGTCGGGCGAGGCAGATCGGCGCGGAGGCCGTCGGTGAAGGGAGGACGAGGAGGCCGGCGAGGTGGTGGATGGGGAGGCCGTTAAGGCGGCGGGCGGCAGGGCCGGCCGACGGTGCGGGCACGGGGCGCCGGAGGTGGCGTCGGGCGGCGGGGTCGGGAACGGCTCCTGCTGGGGCGGTCCGGTGGAGAAGAAGGACGAGGACGGGCGCCGGCGTCGGGGAGCGGGGGCGGCGCGGTCGCCGGGGTCGCCGGGCGACGGTGGAGCGGCGGCGGCGCGGCCTCCTCCCGTCCCGATCCAAAAGGTTGGGGGGGAGAAGACCGAGTGGGGGGGGGGGGGTGGTGGGGGGGGGGGAGTGATGGGGGGGGATCGGGGTTTGGGCTAGGGTTTCGGGT
The DNA here is from genome assembly GCA_011799875.1 of Thinopyrum elongatum. NCBI lineage: Eukaryota > Viridiplantae > Streptophyta > Magnoliopsida > Poales > Poaceae > Thinopyrum > Thinopyrum elongatum. The sequence goes on along the minus strand of CM022299.1, from coordinate 474,643,227 downwards.
GGGGGTGGGATATGGGGATGGGGTGGGCCGCAGGGCCGTGGCCCAGTTGGGCCGCCGGGGGGGGGGAAAGAGGGGGGGTTTGCTCCTTTTTTTATTTTTCTGTTTTGCTTTTCTTTTATCTTTTTCTTTTTATTTAACCACAGCTCCTGTTTAGCAAATAGTTAGGGCTCTATATGAATTTTGTAAAACTTAGGAATTACTCCAACAAATACTAGGCAATACCTACCACTACCAAAAATTGGTTTGGAGAAAATAGGAGCTCCCACAATTTTTATAATAATTAATATGCATTAATCATTACTGTTTTAATAATGTTAGAGTCACTTAATTAATTGATTATTTGTTGGCTACAATTTTAGACTTGCCTCTGCAACATTTGTTGTTTATCGAACATTTCAGTTTCTGTGTTTGAACAACTTTTATTTTCCACTTTAATTTAATTTGGATTTGACTTAGGAGTTGAAATGCAATATGATGCAAATAATGATCATGCACTGTTAACCATGCTGACTTGGCATCATCAAAAGGGTGGTTACTGTAGTTAACCACTGGGGGTGTTACAAATCTCCTCTACTAACAAGAATTCTCGTCCCGAGAATTAAGAAGTAGAAGGAAAAAGTTCGGGGTATTCCGCACGAAGATTATCCTCGCGTTCCCAAGTGGCTTCATCTTCAGTATGATTTGACCACTGCACTTTGAGGAACTTGGTAACCTTCTGACGGGTTCGACGTTCAGCTTCATCGAGAATGCGGATCGGATGCTCCTTATAAGATAGATCATCTTGCAATTCGAGCATCTCGTGATCCACTGCTCGGTGCGGAGATTCCTTGAAGCATTTACGAAGTTGCGACACATGGAAGACGTCGTGGATATGAGAGAATTGCGGCGGCAATTCCAATTTATATGCCACTTGACCACGTCTAGCAATAATGCGGAAAGGACCAATGTAGCGTGGAGCTAGCTTGCCCTTGATTCCGAAACGGTGAGTGCCCTTCATAGGAGTGACACGTAGATAAGCTTGATCACCAGGTTGATAAGTCAAACCCCATCGTTTGCGATCATAGTTGCTCTTCTGGCGGTCCTGAGCTGCCTTGAGGTTTTCACGGACGATACGAACTTGTTCTTCGGCGTGTTGAATAATATCTGGACCCACGAGCGGTCGTTCCCCAGTTTCTGACCAATTCAGAGGGGCTCGACATCTACGTCCATAGAGAACTTCAAAGGGGGCCATTTTCAGACTAGCTTGATAGCTGTTGTTATAAGAGAACTCGGCATATGGAAGAGATTCTTCCCACTTCTTGCCGAAAGAAACAACACAAGCTCGTAGCATGTCTTCAAGCACTTGGTTGACTCGCTCGACTTGGCCTTGGGACTGAGGATGATAAGCTGAACTCCAGGTAATATGAGTTCCCATAGCCTTTTGAAAACTTTCCCAGAAATGACCGGTGAATATGCTGCCACGGTCTGAACTGATCTCTTTCGGAATACCGTGGAGTGAAACAATTCTGGAGATATATAATTCTGCTAACTGACTAGCAGTGATCGTCTCCTTGACAGGCAGGAAGTGTGCAACTTTAGAGAGTTGGTCGACGACGACAAGAATAGCGTCGTGACCCTTCTGTGACCTGGGAAGTCCTGTAATGAAATCCATCTGAACCTTGTCCCATTTCCATAAAGGAATAGGTAACGGTTGCAGAATTCCAGCAGGCTTCTGATGTTCTGCTTTAACGCGTCGACACACATCACATTCAGCAACATATCGAGCAATGTCTTGCTTCATTCTAGACCACCAGTACCTTTGACGGAGATCACGATACATCTTGGTGCTACCCGGATGAATAGACAGCGGGGTATCATGTGCCTCCTTCATGACTTTGTCAGTCATAAGCTCGAAGCGAGGTACGATAATGCGGTCTCTGAAATACAAGGTTCCATCTTCAGACAGCGAGAAATCCCTGTACTTTACAAGGTGAAGGTCTTTCTTCATCAGATCAACTTCAGCATCTTTAGCTTGCGCATTCTTAACAGCTTTCTCAAGGTCTGGTTCAACAACCAAGGTTTTTAGGTATCCTTGGGGAACTATCTCGAGATTTAGCTTTCGAAGCTCTTCATACAGAAGTGGTTGCTGTAGCTGAACCTCAAGTTCAGAGCAGTAAGATTTACGGCTCAATGCATCAGCCATTACGTTAGCCTTGCCAGGGGTATAAGAAATACCCAAGTCATAGTCCGCAATGGTCTCCATCCATCTTTGCTGACGGAGATTCAGAGATGGCTGAGTGAACAAGTACTTCAAACTTTTATGATCCGTGTAGATCTCGCAACGATTACCGAGGAGGTAATGTCGCCACAACTGCAGTGCATAGATCACAGCAGCTAGTTCTAGATCATGTACTGGATAATTCTCTTCATGTGGGCGCAACTGACGAGAGCCATAAGCAATCACTTTACGCTCTTGCATTAGGACATAGCCTAATCCTTCACGGGATGCGTCACAATAGATCACAAAGTCTTTGCGGGTATCTGGAGGAGATAGTACTGGGGCAGATGTTAGCTTGTCTTTGAGTGTTTGAAAACTTTCCTGACATTTTTCTGCCCATTCAAACTTAACGCCCTTGTGAAGCAGATCAGTCAAAGGCTTAGCAATCTTTGAGAAATTCTCGACAAAACGACGGCAATAGCTTGCGAGGCCGAGAAAACTTCTGACTTGCTTGACATTCTTCGGAGGAGTCCAGTCAAGAATAGCCTGAACTCGTTCTGGGTTAACGGCGATGCCATCTTTGGAAATCACATGGCCGAGATATGTCACTTCAGACAACCAGAATTCACATTTTGAATACTTGGCATACAACTGGTGTTCTCGGAGCCTTTCCAGTACAAGTCGGAGGTGTTCAGCATGTTCTTCTTTATTCTTTGAATAGACCAGAATATCATCTAGATATACCACGACGAATTTGTCGAGATAATCCATGAAGATATAATTCATCAATCGGGAGAATGTGGCTGGAGCATTTGTTAAGCCAAAAGACATTACGGTGTACTCATAAGAACCATAGCGAGTAACGAATGCTGTCTTGGGAATATCCTCTTCACGAACACGGATCTGGTGGTATCCCAATCTCAAATCAAGCTTAGAGAATACTGAGGAACCAGTAAGTTGATCATATAAATCGTTGATTCTGGGAAGCGGATACTTGTTCTGAATTGTTGCTTGGTTGATTGGTCGATAATCCTGAACCAATCGGTTAGTTCCATCCTTCTTCTTAACGAAGAGTGAAGGTGCTCCCCAAGCAGAGGAACTGGGGCGGATGAAACCTTTCTTAAGTGATGTGTCGATTTCTTCCTTGAGGTCGAGAAGGTGGTGCGGAGGCATCTTATAAGGACGCTTCACAATAGGAGTAGTGCCTGGTTTCAAGTCGATGACAAACTCAACAGCTCTAGCAGGGGGTATTCCTGGAAGTTCTTCTGGAAATACATCTTGAAAATCACGAACAACTGGAACGTTCTTGATGCCTTCAAGAGGTGAAGCATTCAATGCATTCAGAACATATATCTGGCTCTCAGCATCTTGAGCTATTCGGGCTGAGTATTTGACTATCTGGCCAGATGGGTGTGTGAGCTGGACTGTCTTAGTAGCACAGTCAATCAAAGCATTGTGGGCTGTCAACCAGTCCATACCGAGAATGATGTCTATGTCGGAAGGTCCAAGAGCAATAAGGGAAGCGGAGAACGTCAACCCTTCAATTTTGATCTGATTGTTGTGACTTACCACCTTGGTTTGCCACCTAGAACGGGGAGTGATAATCTCTAATGGTGTGGGCAATAACTCTAGAGGTAGCTCATGTCGCTGAGCAAATTGTTGAGACACAAAGGAATGTGATGCCCCAGAATCAAAGAGAACAGAAGCTGTAACTGAATTAACTGACAGAGTTCCCATCACGATTTTTGGAGACTCATGAGCTTCTCCCATTTTGACGTGAGTAACCTGGCCTCGGTCCATAGCAGACATCCTGGCCTTACGATTTCTGCAACGGTGGGTTCGATGGACCTTTGTACGACCATCAGGAGGACGTGGTACATCCTGAGGAGAAGCCATAACATTAGGCGGTCCATCATGAACCGTTAGCTGTCTTGGCGGTGAAGGCAGTCGAGGTGCAACATAAGACGGCCTTGGTGTTGGAGCAGGTTGATGATGAACATTGTGTGGGATCCAGACTCGACGTTTCTGAACAGGCTGACCCGAGGATGAGCCAGCTTCATGAGTGCGCTTGAGTGACTCCTGGTACTCAGTCAGAGCTGTTTCAACTTGGAAAGATTTGCTGACAAGCGTTGCGAAGTCTGTGAAATCATGGACAGCAAGTGCAAGTTTTACATCAGTACGTAGTCCTTCACGGAATTTCTCCTGCTTGCGAGTGTCGGTGTTGACGTCATCCTCAGCATAGCGGGACAGTTCGATAAATTTCCTCTGATATTCATCCACAGTCATTCTGCCCTGGGTAAGTTTGCGGAACTCCTGCTTCTTCTGGTCCGTCAGACCTTGAGGAATGTACCGTGCACGAAAAGCTGACTGAAATTCCTGCCAAGTGATTACAGTCTCTGCAGGCAACATACCCTTGTGGCTTTCCCACCATTGGGCAGCTGGACCCTTTAAGTGGAATGTCGCAAAGGTGACATAACTGGCAGGGGCAACATTAGCTGACTCCATCTCAAACAGGATGTCACGAAGCCAATCATCAGCATCCATAGGATTGGTGGAGTTGTGGAAAACGGACGGATTAAGGCACACAAATTCTGGCAGAGTTATTGGAGCATTCTGTTGCTGAGCATTCTGAGTTGGGAATTGAGCCAATACTCCGGTCATAAACTGACGGTTAAGCTCAAACTGCTGACGGTTGAGTTCAAACTGCTGCATCATGGCGGCAATATAGGGTGGAGGTGGAGGATCGTCAGCCATCCTGCCAAATCAACAGGGGCAGTTTAGCAAGTAAAACTGCAGGTGTATGGAATTATTCATGAAGTAACACGCACGACAGAAGGAAGTGCAATAGATACTTCATCATAGTCACACCAGACATTCAAATCCACACATAGTCTCGGTTACAAACCGGCATTACGACAGCTGAAAAGAGAAGGCTAGACAACTAGGCGGCGTGCAGGCACGCGGTAAGGAAGTACACAACGAGACATAGCAAAGGCTACATCAACGTCGGAGAAAACTGACGGAGCGAGGAATCTGCAAGTGACAACATAGGGTGCCCTCGATAAAAGGATCCTGTAAGCAGAACCTGGCCCAAAATCTTGAAGCAAGGGGGGAATATTTTCAGAACTCCGGGTGGATGTGATCACGAGAACCTAATGCTGGAGTTAGTAAAATCATTTAACCCGAATAGAAGAGAGAGCAGAGTCCCAGAGTAAAGGTCGAGGAGTAAAAGATCCTAATACCACCCAATTGGCGACGTGGGCCCGTAAGCCACACAGCCAGGTTAGTAAAACAATTTTCGGTTACTAGACTCAACTTCGGCCAAGGAGTTGGAAAGGGGGGTTCCTACAGTCAGTCAGCTCTGATACCAACTTGTGACGCCCCCGGCCCGATCGTGCACAAATCATACATGCAAATGCACACGATCAAGCCTAAGGACTCACGGGAAGATATCACAACACAACTCTAAAACATAAATAAAGTCATACAAGCTTTATATTACAAGCCAGGGGCCTCGAGGGCTCGAATACATAAGCTTGCGAACAAGCGTCAGCGGAAGCATCAGATATCTGAGTACAGATATTAAATAGAAACAGAAAGGCCTTTAGAAAGGCGGGGCAAAATAAAACACTACGATCGAAAGGCGAAGGCCTCCTGCCTGGGACCCTCCGATCCTACTCCTGGTCGTCAGTCAACTCGTAGTAGTATCCATCCTCTGGGTAGTAGTAGTAGCGATCGTCGGGGCATCTATCTCAGGGGGCTCCGTCCTCTGGTCACGTCAAACTGATATGTGGAGAAAAAGGAAAACAAAGCAACCGTGAGTACTCAGAAGTACTCAGCAAGCAAGGATCTACACTACATATGCAACATTTTCAAGGGGAGGCTGTATATGTGGACTGGGCTGCAGAAATGCCAGAATAGAGAGAAGGCCTAGTCCTATCGAAGACTAGCATCTTCAGCGGTCTTGCAGCAGTAGAAGAGAGTAGAACAATACCATATAATGTAGCAGTAATAATATCAACCTCACCCAGCGATCCTTTCTCGACTCCCTGTGAGAAAGCAATCCCAGAGCCATAAAGTCATCAAACCTCGTCCTGAGATCCTTTCTCGACTCCCTGTGAGAAAGCGATCCCAGAGCCAATACAGTCATCAACCTGTTAACGTCTCAAGGGTCCAGTTCTAGTTGTATCGATCGGGATACAACTCCGAGTGTCCTTTACCGTAGGACCGGCTATCGATAGAAGTGTTCTTCCCTGCAGGGGTGCACCAACTTACCCAACACGCTCGATTAACTTCGGCCGGACACACTTTCCTGGGTCATGCCCGGCCTCGGCCAAACGACACATTGCAACCCTACCTACAGCTCAGCAGAGAGGTCCCCGTCGGTCTACATCCTAAGCGCTCAGAGGTCTTGGGCCATCGCCCTGTGCACTCCGAGTCGTTGCGTGCAGGGGGAAGCCAGGCACCAGGGGGGCGCCGGTCCGTCCCGGCCGCAAGGCTGAACTAGACGTCTGACAGAGCTTTCGGCTGATGCTACGATGCAGAACGCCCATACTATGCCCACGTGATGGTTAGTGCTATCAGACCAGAGGCCTGCTCGGATCAAATATCCAAATCGTTAATGGACTAGGGCTTGCGGAAACGAGCAGAGACTCACGAAAGATGTGACCCCGTCGCCCCGTCTCGAGGACTTGCGGCAAGGGCTAAGAATGCCCGGCCGCGCCTCGTATTCACCACTCGGGCACCACACAGGCACCCGTCTTCACAACACTCGCCTCTCAGGCGCACGCGGGTACCCCTCAGGGTCGACCCGCCTTTCCAAGTAACATTGTAAAGTCCAAGTATCCGTGTGTCCATAACATCAGGGAATCCGAGGTATCACCCTCATTGAATTCCCACTCGATGTATCCGTCAAGGTGAACTAGGAGGAATCACCCTCACTGGGTCCACACTTGAGGTGTTGTACGACAGCGTCGTTATCGGAAGCGGTGAAGGAGGAATCACCCTCGATGACCACGACCGAATAGCTACTCTACAGAGTTAACATCAGAAGTGCTACAAGAGGTTTCACCCTCGGCACTCGATAGTAACGCTGCAGTGTCGTTACAACTAAGGGGGGGGTGATGTGCGGTGTCGGGTCCTGGTCTTCAATTCCCGTTGATCGGGTCTTCTGACGATCCAGCGCGGCAGTCGGGATAAGTGGGGTCACTGATAGGTCTCTACCCAGCCTAGACTAAACAGTTTAGGATATGCAGGTTATTATCAACAGCAGGTTACAATGAACAGGCTATGCATCAGAATAGGTACAGCAGCAGCAGCAGCAGCAATTCTAATGCAAGCATGAGAAATAGAATGGGCGATATCGGGATGATCAAAGGGGGGGCTTGCCTGGTTGCTCGGCGGCAAGGGCAAGGTCGTCTATGGTGTCTTCGGGATCCGGAGCTGCGTCGGTCTCGGGGACGACGTCGGGGTCGGGGGCTATCGAGAGAGAAGAAGGGGAGGAAACAGTATAAATATAGAGCAAACATGAGCATGACAAATACGATACACGGTGCTAGGGGTAGTCTAACGCAGCATCACACGTAACAGACGGAGCGAGAGAATATCTGACGATATTTCCCGGGTCTTTGGAATTATCGGACAGAGGATAAGAGGGGAACGGTTGCAAGTTCGGATAGTTAGAGACACGTGACGGACGAACGGACCGCGCTTTCAGATTCGTCTCGTCGTTCTGAGCAACTTTCATGTAGAAAGTATTTTCATCCGAGTTACGGTTTATTTAATATGATTTTCTAAAGTTTTTATTAATTTTCTGAATTTATTTTTATTGTTTAAATTAAACATTATCCAGAATAGTGCTCGCTGATGTCAGCATGACATCATGCTGATGTCAGCAAGGTTAATTAGGTTAACTAATTAATTAGCTCTAATTAACCAGGGTTACTTAAGTGAATTAACATTTAATTAATCTAATTAATTAAATTAGACTAATCTAAACAGTGTTAATTAACTAATTAATTATTTTATTTATTTTATTTTTTTAGCTAGCACATGGCTAGGGCGGACACGTCCGGACGCGCACCCAAATGGGGTCAGACATGTCCGGAGCGTGCCCATTTGGGACCGGACATGTCCGGTGCCCAAATGGCACGCGCGGGCGCGGACGGGGGGGCGCGGACGGGCGAGGCCGCGGCAGCGCGCGGCCAGGGGGTGAGCGGGCGCCCAGGGGCGCGGTCGCCGCGGCTGGGCGCGCGGCCGGCGCGGTCCGCGTGGGGCGAGGCGGCGGTGACCACCGGGGTGCTGGGCGAGCGGGGACCGGAGCGCGACGGAGAGGGGGGGGGAAGAGGAGAGCGGGCGGCGGCGCGGGCGTGCTCACGTTGGGGGCCGAGTCGAGGCTGGCCGGCGACGGGGGCGAGGAGGTGGCGCAGGTGTGGGGAGGAGGAGGCGAGGCAGTCCGGCGGGGAGGCGGCGGCGAGGACGGTGGCGACCGGCGAGGGAGACGGCGAGGAGCGGCGTCGGGCGAGGCAATCGGCGCGGGAGGCCGTCGGTGAGGGAGGAACGAGAGGACGGCGAGGTGGTGGCTGGGGGGCCGTTAAGGCGGGCGGGCGGCAGGGCCGGCCGACGGTGCGGCGCGAGGCGCCGAGGTGGCGTCGGCGCCGGGGTCGGGAACGGCTCCTGCTGGGGGCGGTCCGTGGGAGAAGGAACGAGGACGGCGCCCGGCGTCGGGGAGCGGGCGGCGCGGGTCGCCGGGTCCCGGGCGACGGTGGAGCCGGCGGCGGCGGCCGCCTCCTCCCGTCCCGATCCCAAAAAGGTGGGGGGGGGAAGACCGAGGTGGGGGGGGTGGATGGGGATCGGGGGTTGGGCTAGGGTTTCGGGTGGGGGTGGGATATGGGGATGGGGTGGCGCCCGGGAGGCCGTGGCCCAGTTGGGCCGCCGGGGGGGGGAAGAGTGGGGGTTTGCTCCTTTTTTTATTTTTCTGTTTTGCTTTTCTTTTATCTTTTTCTTTTTATTTAACCACAGCTCCTGTTTAGCAAATAGTTAGGGCTCTATATGAATTTTGTAAAACTTAGGAATTACTCCAACAAATACTAGGCAATACCTACCACTACCAAAAATTGGTTTGGAGAAAATAGGAGCTCCCACAATTTTTATAATAATTAATATGCATTAATCATTACTGTTTTAATAATGTTAGAGTCACTTAATTAATTGATTATTTGTTGGCTACAATTTTAGACTTGCCTCTGCAACATTTGTTGTTTATCGAACATTTCAGTTTCTGTGTTTGAACAACTTTTATTTTCCACTTTAATTTAATTTGGATTTGACTTAGGAGTTGAAATGCAATATGATGCAAATAATGATCATGCACTGTTAACCATGCTGACTTGGCATCATCAAAAGGGTGGTTACTGTAGTTAACCACTGGGGGTGTTACATGCTACAAAAGGCATTTCATTTCTTAAACTTATTTCAACTCCAAACTTTTTGTGCGTTCAGTATGCACCATTCAAAGCCACATCATCAATTTCCAACCCTTTCTGACTTCATTTGCTATTTTTCATGCATTTACAGATTTTTTGAGCTAAATGACCCTGAAATTGAAAAGCACTACAAATGAACTCTGAAAAGGTTGAAAGTTGGCATGGTATCATCATTTCACCAACATAGCATGTGCTAAAACGTTGAGAGGGTTACGGCAAAAACTCGATGCACTTCATGTACAAAATGGACAATCTCTTTCGAAGTATCAGGGTTTCGGACGAAAACTCATCTGTTACAAAGGCATTTCATTTTTTTAAACTTATTTCAACTCCAGAATTTTTATGCGTTCAGTATGCACCATTCAAAGCCACGTCATCAATTTCCAACCCTTTCTGACTTCATTTGCTATTTTTATGCATTTATTGATTTTTTTTGAGCTAAATGACCCTCAAATTGAAAAGCACTACAAATGAACTCTGAAAAGGTTGAAAGTTGGCATGGTATCATCATTTCACCCACATAGCATGTGCTAAAATGTTAAGAGGGTTACGGCAAAAACTGGATGCACTTCGTGTACAAAATGGACAATCTCTTTCGAAGTATCAGGGTTTCGGACGAAAACTCATCTGTTACAAAGGCATTTCATTTTTTTAAACTTATTACAACTCTAGACTTTTTGTGCGTTCAGTATGCACCATTCAAAGCCACATCATAAATTTTCAACCCTTTCTGACTTCATTTGCTATTTTTCATGCATTTACTTATTTTTTTGAGCTAAATGACCCTGAAATTGAAAAGCACTACAAATAACTCTGAAAAGGTTGAAAGTTGGCATGGTATCATCATTTAATCCACATAGCATGTACTAAAAATTTGAGAGGGTTACGGCAAAAACTGGATGCACTACATGTACAAAATGGACAATCTCATTTGAAGTATCAGGGTTTCGGACGAAAACTCATCTGTTACAAAAGGCATTTCATTTTTTAAACTTATTTCAACTCCTGACTTTTTGTGCGTTCAGTATACACCATTCAAAGCCACATCATCCTCCTTCGCCGATTGCAGAAGAACACAATTTGTAGATTTCGGTCGGGCCTAGAATAGCTCTTTGCCAAAGTCGAAAGCGTACCCCGTGAATGTCTATTTCTTCAAATGACACGCCTATAGTCCCAAGCCATTAGCGGCTTGTCTCACTTTGGCGTCCTAGACTCACTCTGATTAGCCATCAAGTTTATCCGAAGATTGTTGCTTACCCAATTAGACCAGAAATGAAATGGTCTCATTATGCTAATTACCATTTGCGGGGGGGGGGGGGGTGGGGGAGGGGGGAACCAAGAGATAAACCGTGATCGGGCCGCCACCTCCCCCCCTTGCTTTGACAAAGCTCATACTCTTCGACGGACTCCTTTTGGATCACACCGGCTCCATCCAGAATTTTGGCAACCATATCGACTGTATCAAATCTCCAGGATAAGAGCAGTTCAAGGAATCATAGAAGTTGCGAAACAATTTAATGTACCCGGCAACTTATCTATGTACTTGCAGCACTTCTGTTAAGTTTTGAAGATATACAACGAATGGTCCGCCATTCTTCGAATCCACCCTCTTTTGGTATCGAAGCACCGGCTGGAGCAGAGCTTTCCCTTTGAATAAGGCGAGGTTTGATCCACCTTTTTCAGGGTCGCCAGCATTGTAACCGGCTCAGATGATTATGCAATGAAATGACGATTTTTTGCTTCGAGTATGCTGTCACGAAGTTTGCAGCCTCCTCTTTAATGAATGCCTCGGCCTCGCTGCATCACAATTCGATGTTTATTTTACATTTTGGCTCGAAGCGTCTTCCTGCTCCGCTCCGATTGCATGCACCAAACCGATTTGTGCCAATCACGGGCCCCCCCAACTTGCCTTGGTCGGGAGATGAGATCAAATGCTGCATTGGTTAAAGGAAACCCTGTGGAAAGCTCTTCTCTCTTCAGAGCACCTTCGGCGCCACCTTTTCCATGTCATCTCATCACTCACAGGGATAGTTGTTTCGCACAAAAACACCGCGAAAATAGCTCGCTCTGGCCAGTTCTAGCCATTCTTCCTCAGTGTCAAGCCAGTCAACCCTCGCATTACCCGCTCAAGCCATATGTGCCATCATGACTCTTGAGAACAAAATATTTTCAGGGTTAACGACGGCAAACTGGACGCACTTCGTTTACCAAATGGACAATCTCATTCGAAGTATGAGGGTTTCGGACGAAAACTCATCTGTTCCAAATGGCATTTCATTTTTTAAACTTTATTTTTTTCAACTCCATTATTAGCCTTTTTTGGGTGTTACAGTATACAACCACTTCAAAGCAACGTTCATCCACTTTCCACCTTTCTGACTTCATTATGCATTTTTCATGCATTTACTGATTTTTTGTAGCAAATGACCCTGAATTGAAAAGCCAACTACCAAATGAACTTTTAAAAAGAAGTGTTGCAAAGTTTGGCATGGATATGATCATTTCACCCAACTAGAAGTGTTTAAAAAGTGAGAGGGTTACCGGCAAAAATGGATTGCCACTTCGTGTTACAAAATGGACAAGCTCTTTTCGAAGTATCAGGCGTTCGGACGGAAAACTATCTGTTCACAAGGCATTTCATTTTTTTAAACTTATTTAAACTCCAGACTTTTTGTGCATGTCAGTATGCACATTCAAAGACACGCATCAATTTCACAACCCGTTTCTGACTCATTTGCTATTTTTCATGCTTCTACGATTTTTTTTAGCTAAATGACCCTGAAATTGAAAAGCACTACAAATGAACTCTTAAAAAGTTGAAAGTAGGCATGGTATCATCATTTCACACCCATAGCATGTGCTAAAAGTTGAGAGGGTTACGGCAGAAACTGGATGCACTTCGTGTACAAAATGGACAATCTCTTTCGAAGTATGAGGGTTTCGCACGAAATTCCTCTGTTACAAAGGCATTTCATTTTTTAAACTATTTCAACTCCAGACTTTTTTGTGCGTAGTCAGTATGCACCATTCAAAGCCACATCATAAAATTTCAAACCCTTTCTGACTTTCATTTTCTATTTTTCATGCATTTACTGATTATTTTTAAGCTAAATGACCCTTGAAATTGAAAAGCCACTACAAATGAACTCTGAAAAGGTTGAAGTTGCATGGTATCATCATTTCACCACATACATGTGCTAAAAAGTTGAGAGGGTACGGCAGAAACTGAAGCACTCGTGTACAAAATGGACAATCTCTTTCGAAGTATCAGGGTTTCGGACGAAAACTCCATTTGTTACAAGGCATTTCATTTTTTAAAACTTATTTCAACTCCAGAATTTTTGTGCATTAAGTAACAACATTCAAAGCCAGTCATCAATTTCAACCTTTCTGACTCATGCTATTTTTTTTCATGCATTTATTTGATTTGTTTTGAGCTAAATGACCCTGAATTGAAAAGCCCTACAATGAACTCTGAAAAGTTGAAATTGGCATGGTATCATCATTACCCACATCATCTGCTAAAAAGTTGAGAGGGTTACGGCAAAAACTGGATGCACTTCATGTCCAAAATGGACAATCTCTTTCGAAGTATCATGGTTTCGCACGAAAACTCATCTGTTACAAATGCATTTCATTTTTTTAAACTTTTTTCCACTCCAGACTTTTTGTGTGTTCAGTATACACCATTCAAAGCCACATCATCAATTTCCAACCCTTTCTGACTTCACTTGCTATTTTTCCTGCATTTACTGATTTTTTTTAGCTAAATGACCCTGAAATTGAAAAGTACTACAAATGAACTTTTAAAAGGTTGAAAGTTGGCATGGTATCATCATTTCACCCATATGGCATGTGCTAAAAGTTTGAGAGGGTTACGGCAAAAATTGGATGCACTTCGTGTACAAAATGGACAATCTCTTTTCATTTCGAAGTATCAGGTGTCCCGGACGAAAACTCATCTGTTACAAAGGCATTTCATTTTTAACTTATTCAACTTAGCCTTTTTGTGTGTTCATTATACACCATTCAAAGCTACGTCATCACTTTCCAACCCTTTTCTGACTCATTTGCTATTTTTCATGCATTTACTGATTTTTTTTATAGCTAAATGACCCTAAAATTAAAAGCACTACAAATGAACTTTTTAAAATGTTGAAAGTTAGCATGTATCATCATTCACCCACCCACATAGCTTGTGCTAAAATGTTGAGGGGTTACGGCAAAACTGGATGCACTCCGTGTACAAATGGACAATCTCTTTCGAAGTATAGGGTTTCGGACGAAAACTAATCTATTACATTTTTAAACTTATTTCAACGTCAGACTTATTGTGCATTCAGTATGCACCTTCAATGCACGTCATCAATTTCCAATCCTTGCTGACTTCATTTGCTATTTTTCATGCATTTACTGATTTTTTGTTAAGCTAATGACCCTGAGATCAAAAGCACTACAAATGAACTCTGAAAAGTTTCAAGTTTGGCATGGTATCATCATTCACCCACGTAGCATGTTCTAAAAAGTTGAGAGGGTTACGCAAAAACTGGATGCACTCGGTCAAAAATGGACATCCTCTTTCGAAGTATCCGGTTTTGGACAAAAAACTCATCTGTTACAAAGGCATTTCATTTTTTAAACTTATTTCAACTCCAGTCTTTTTGTGCATTCAGTAGACCCTCCAAAGCCATGTCATCAATTTCCAACCCTTTCTGACTTCATTTGCTATTTTTCATGCATTTTAGGATTTTTGAGCTAAATGACCCTGAAATGAAAAGACTACAAATGAACCTCCTGAAAAGGTTGAAAGTTGGCATGGTATCATCATTTCACCCCACCTTAGCCATGTGCTAAAAGTTGATAGGGTTATGGCAAAACTGGATGCACTTCTTTGTACAAATGGACAATCTCTTCGAAGTATCAGGGTTTCGCAGAAATTCGCTGTTACAAAGGCATTTAATTTTTTTAAAACTTATTTCAACTCCAGACTTTTTGTGCCTTCAGTTATGCACCATTCAAAGCCACATCATAAATTTTCACCCTGCAGACCTTCCATGTGCTATGTTTCATGCATTTACTGGTTTTTTTAAGCTAAATGACCCTGAATTTAGAAAAGCACTACAAATGAACTCTGAAAAGGTCGAAGTTTGGCATGGTATCATCATTTCACCCCATAGCATGTGCTAAAAAAGTTTGAGATGGGTGACGGAAAAACTGGATGCACTTCGTGGACAAAATGGGACAATCTCTTCGAAGTATCAGGGGTTTCGGACGAAAACTCATCTGTTACAAAGGCATTTCATTTTTTTAACGTTATTTCAACTCCAGAATTTTTGTGCATTTAGTATGCACCATTCAAAAGCCACGTCACTCATTTCCAACCCTTTCTCTGACTTCATTTGCTATTTTTCATGCTTTATTGATTTTTTTTGCTAAATGACCCTGAATTGAAAAGCACTACAAATGAACTCTGAAGGTTGAAGTTGGCATGGTATCATCATTTCACCCAATATGCATGCGCTAAAAAGTTGAGAGGGTTACGGCAAAAATTGGATGCACTTCATGTACAAAATGGACAAGCTCTTTCGAAGTATCATGGTTTCGGACGAAAACTCATGTGTTACAAAGGCATTCATTTTTTAAACCTTATTCAACTCCAGACATTTTGTGCGGGCTTTCAGTATGCAACCATTGCAAAGCCACGTCATCAATTCCAACGCTTTCCTGACTGTCATTGCTAGTTTTCATGCATTTATCTGATTTTTTGAGCTAAATGACACGGAAATTGAAAGCACTACAAATGAACTCTAAAAGGAGTTGAAAGTTGGCATGGTATATCATTTCATTCACCCACATAGCATGTGCTAAAAATGTTGATATGGTTACGGCAAAAAATTGGATGCACTTCGTGTACAAAAGGACAATCTCTTTCGATAGTATCAGTTTCGGACAAAACTCATCTGTTACAAAGGCATTTCATTTTTAAACTTATTTGAACTCTAGACTTATGTGCGTTCAGTATGCACCTTCAAAGCACATCATCATTTTCAACCCTTTCTGACTTCATTTGCTATTTTTCATGCATTTACTATTTTTTTGAGCTAAATGCCCTGAAATTGAAACACTCAAATATTCTGAAAGGTTAAAGTGGCATGTTATCATCATTTAATCCACATAGCGTGGTAACAATTTGAGAGTTTACGGCAAAACTGGATGCACTTCGTTTACAAAGTGGACAATCTCTTTCGAAGTATCAGGGGGTTTCGGACGAAAACTCATCTGCTATGTGACGCCCCCGGCCCGATCGTGCACTAATCATACACGCAAATGCACACGATCAAGCCTAAGGACTCACGGGAGATTACAACACAACTCTAAAACATAAATAAAGCATACAAGCTTTATATTACAAGCCAGGGGCCTCGAGGGCTCGAATACATAGCTTGCGAACAGCGTCAGCGGAGCATCAGATATCTGAGTACAGATATTAAATAGAACAGCAAAGGCCTTTAGAAAGGCGGGGCAAATAAAACACTACTACGATCGAAAGGCGAAGGCCTCCTCTCCTGGGACCCTCCGATCCTACTCCTGTCGTCAGTCACCTCGTAGTAGTAATCCATCCTCTGGGTAGTCAGTATTGTAGCGATCGTCGGGGCACTCTGTCTAAGGGGCTCCGTCCTCTGGTCACGTCAAACTGAATGTGGAGAAAAAGGAAAACAAAGCAACCGTGAGTACTCAGAAGTACTCAGCAAGCAGGATCTACACTACATATGCCACTTTTTGTCAAGGGGAGGCTGTATATGTGACGTTGCTGCAGAAATGACAATAGAGAGAAGGCTAGTCCTACGAAGACTAGCATCTCCCGCGGTCTTGCAGCAGTAGAAGAGAGTAGAAATACCATATAATGTAGCAGTAATAATATCAACCTCACCCAGAGATCCTTTCTCGACTCCCTGCGAAAAGCAATCCCAGGCCATAAAGTCATCAAACTCTTCCTGAGATCCTTTCTCGACTCCTGTGAGAAAGCGATCCCAGAGCCATATACAGTCATCAACCTGTTAACGTCTCAAGGTCCATTCTAGTTGTATCGATCGGGATACAACTCCGAGTGTCCTTTACCGTAGGACCGGCTATCGATAGAAGTGTTCTTCCCTGCAGGGTGCACCAACTTCCCCAACACGCTCGATTAACTTCGGCCGACACACTTCCTGGCTCATGCCCGGCCTCCGGCCCAAACGACACATCGCAAACCCTACCTACAGCTCAGCAGAGAGGTTCCCCTTCGTTCTACATCCTAAGCGCTCAAGGTCTTGGGCCATCGCCCTGTGCACTCCGAGTCGTTGCGTGCAGGGGGAAGCCAGCACCGGGGGCGCCGGTCCGTCCGCGCCGCAAGCTGAACTAGACTCTGACAGAGCTTTCGGCTGATGCTACGTGCAGAACGCCCATACTATGCCCACGTGATGGTTAGTGCTATCAAACCAGAGACCTGCTCGATCAAATATCCAATCGTTATGGACTAGGGCTTGCCGGAAACGAGCAGAGACTCACGAAAGATGTGACCCCCCCGTCGCCCCGCTCGAGGACTTGCGGCCAAGGTAAGAATGCCCGCCCGCCTCTATTCACAGCCTGGGCACCACACGCACCCTTCTTCACAACACTACCCTACATCGCGACCCCTCTTCCCCCCTCTGTTACCCCTCAGGGTCGACCCGCCTTTCCAAGTAAACATTGTAAAGTCCAAGTATCCGTGTGTCCAATAACATCAGGGAACCGAGGTAATCACCCTCATTGAATTCCCACTCATGTATCCGTCAAGGTGACTAGGAGAATCACACCTCACTGGTCCACACTTTGAGGTGTTGTACGACAGCTCGTTATCGGAATGTGAAGGAGGAATCAACCCTCGATGACCTACGACCGAATAGCTACTCTACAGAGTAACATCAAAGTGCTACAAGAGGTTTCAACCCCTCGGCCACTCGATAGTAACGCTGCAGTGTCGTACAACTAAGGGGGGTGATGTGCGGTGTCGGGTTCCGGTCCATTCAATCCCATGATCGGGTCTTCGGACGATCCAGCGCGGCATCGGGATAAGTGGGGTCACTGATAGTCTCTCCACCAGCTAGACTAAACAGTTTAGGATATGCAGGTAATTATCACCAGCGGTTACAATGAACAGGCTATGCATCAGAATAGGTCAGCAGCAGCAGCAGCAATTCTAATGCAAGCATGAGAAATAGAATGGGCGATATCGGATATCAAGGGGGGTTGCCTGGTTGCTCGGCGGCAAGGCAAGGTCGTCTATGGTGTCTTCGGAGTCCGGAATCCGGAGCTGCGTCGGTCTCGGGGACGACGTCGGGGTCGGGGGCTACGAGAGAGAAGAGGGGGAGGAAACATTATAAATATAGAGCAAACATGAGCATGACCAATACGATACACGTGCTAGGGGTAGTCTAACGCAGCAGTCACACGTACACGGAACGGGAGAATATCTCTACGATATTTCCCGTGTCTTTGATTATCGGACAGAGGATAAGAGGGGAACGGTTGCAAGTTCGATAGTTAGAGACCGTGACGGACGAACGACCGCGCATTCAGATTCGTCTCGTCGTTCTGAGCAACTTTCATGTAGAAAATATTTTCAATCCGAGTTACGTTTATTTAATATGATTTTCTAAAGTTTTTTTATTTTTTTCTGATTTATTTTTTATTGTTTAATAAACATTATCCAGAATAGGTGCTTGCTGAGTCAGCATGACATCATGCTGATGTCAGCAAGGTTATAGGTTAACGAATTATTAGCTCTAATTAACCAGGGTTACTTAGTTAATTAATATTTAATTAATCTAATTATTAAATTAGACTAATCTAAACAGGGTAATTAACTAATTAATTATTTTATTTATTTTTATTTATTTTATTTTTTTAGCTAGCACATGCTAGGGTGACACGTCCGGACGCGCACCCAAATGGGGCGGACTGTCCGGAGCGTGCCCATTTGGGACCGGACATGTCCGTGTCCCAAATGGCACGCGCGGGGCGCGGACGGGGGGGCGCGACGGCGAGGCCCGCGCACAAGAATCTCTCGCCAGGGGGTGAGCGGGCGCCCAGGGGTGCGGTCGACCAGCTGCGGCTGGGCGCGCGGCCGGCGCGGTCCGCTGGGGGGTGTGCAGGCGGCGGTACCACCGGGTGCTGGGGACAGACGGGGACCGGAGCGCGACGAGAGGGGGGGGGAAGAGGAGAGCGGGCGGCGGCGCGGGCGTCCTCACGTGGGGGCCGAGTCGAGGCTGGCCGGCGACGGGGCGAGGGAGGTGGCGCAGGTGTGGGGAGGGGAGGCGAGCAGTCCGGCGGGAGGGGCGGCGGCGAGGACGGTGGCGACCGGCGAGGGAGAGGCAGAGGCGGCGTCGGGCGAGGCAGATCGGACGCGGGAGGCCGTCGGTGAAGGGAGGAACGAGGAGGCGGCGAGGGTGGTGGATGGGGAGGGCCGTTAAGGCGGGGCGGCAGGCAGGCCGACCCGGTGCGGGCACGGGGCGCCAGGAGGTGGCTGCGGCGCGGTCTCGGAACGGCTCCTGCTGGGGGCGTTCCGGGAGAAGAAGGACGAGGACGGCGCCGGGGCGGGGAGCGGGGCGGCGCGTCGCCGGGGTCGCCGGGCGACGGTGGAGCGCGGGCGGCGGCGGCCTTCCCCGTCCCGATCCAGGTGGGGGGGGGGAACGACGCGGTGGGGGGGGGGGAGGGGGGGTGGAGTGGGGGGGGGCTCGGGGTTGTGGCTAGGGTTTCCGGTGGGGGTTGGGATTGGGGATGGGGTGGGCCGGCCAGGGAGGCCGTGGCCCAGTTGGGCCGCCGGGGGGGGGAAAGAGGGGGTTTTGCTCCTTTTTTTATTTTTTTGTTTTGTCTTTCTTTATCTTTTTCTTTTTATTTAACCACAGCTCCTGTTTAGCAAATAGTTAGGGCTCTATATGAATTTTTGTAAAAATTAGGAATTACTCCAACAAATACTAGGCAATACCTACCACTACCAAAATGGTTGGAGAAAATAGGAGCTCCCACAATTTTTATAATAATTATATGCATTAATCATTACTGTTTAATAATGTTTAGAGTCACTTAATTAATTGATTATTTGTTGGCTACAATTTTAGAACTTGCCTCTGCAACATTTGTTGTTTATCGAAATTTCAGTTTCTGTGTTTCGAACAACTTTTATTTCCACTTAATTTAATTTGGATTGACTAGGAGTTAAATGCAATATGATGCAAATAATGATCATGCACTGTTAACCATGCTGACTTGGCATCATCAAAAGGGTGGTTACTGTAGTTAACCACTGGGGTGTTACAAATCTCCTCTACTAACAAGAATTCTCGTCCCGAGAATATAGAAGTAGAAGGAAAAAGTTCGGGGTATTCCGCACGAAGATTATCCTCGCGTTCCCAGTGGCTTCATCTTCAGTATGATTTGACCACTGCAACTTTGAGGAACTTGGTAACCTTCTGACGGTTCGACGTTCAGCTTCATCGAGATGCGGATCGGATGCTCCTTATAAGATTAGATCATCTTGCAATTGAGCATCTCGTGATCCACTGCTCGGTGCGGAGATTCCTTGAAGCATTTACGAAGTTGCGACACAATGGAAGACGTCGTGGATATGAGAGAATTGCGGCGGCAATTCCAATTTATATGCCACTTGACCACGTCTAGCAATAATGCGGAAAGGACCAATGTAGCGTGGAGCTAGCTTGCCCTTGATTCCGAAACGGTGAGTGCCCTTCATAGGAGTGACACGTAGATAAGCTTGATCACAGGTGATAGTCAAACCCCATCGTTTGCGATCATAGTTGCTCTTCTGGCGTCGGCCTGAGCTGCCTTGAGGTTTTCACGGCGATACGAACTTGTTCTTCGGCGTGTTGAATAATATCTGGACCCCCGACGCGTCCGTTCCCCATGTTCCTGACCAATTCAGAGGGGCTCGACATCTACGTCCATAGAGAACTTCAAAGGGGGGCCATTTCAGACTAGCTTGATAGCTGTTGTTATAAGAGAACTCGGCATATGGAAGAGATCTTCCCACTTCTTGCCGAAAGAAAACAACACAAGCTCGTAGCATGTCTTCAAGCACTTGTTGACTCGCTCGCTGACTTGGCTTGGACTGAGAGATATACTAACTCCAGGTAATATGAGTTCCATAGCCTTTTGAAAACTTTCCCAGAAATGACCGGTGAATATGCGGCCACGGTCTGAACTGATCTCTTTCGGATACGTGGAGTGAAACAATTCTGGAGATATTAATTCTGCTAACTGACTAGCAGTGATCGTCTCCTTGACAGGCAGGAAGTGTGCAACTTTAGAGAGTTGGTCGACGACGACAAGAATAGCGTCGTGACCCTTCTGTGACCTGGGAAGTCCGTAATGAAATCCATCTGAACCTTGTCCCATTTCCATAAAGGAATAGGTAACGGTTGCAGAATTCCAGCAGGCTTCTGATGTTCTGCTTTAACGCGTCACACACATCACATTCAGCAACATATCGAGCAATGTCTTGCTTCATTCTAGACCACCACCTTTACTTTGACGGAGATCACGATACATTTGGTGCTACCGGATGAATAGACAGCGGGGTATCATGTGCCCCTTCATGACTTTGTCAGTCATAACCTCGAAGCGAGGTACGATAATGCGGTCTCTGAAATACAAGGTTCCATCTTCAGACAGCGAGAAATCCCTGTACTTTACAAGGTGAAGGTCTTTCTTCTTCATCAGATCAACTTCAGCACTTTAGCTTGCGCATTCTTACAGCTTTCTCAAGGTCTGGTTCAACAACCAAGGTTTTTTAGGTATCCTTGGGGAACTTCTCGAGATTTAGCTTTCGAAGCTCTTCATACAGAAGTGGTTGCTGTAAGCTGAACCTCAAGTTCAGAGAGTAAGATTTTACGGCTCAATGCATCAGCCATTACGTTAGCCTTGCCAGGGGTATAAGAAATACCCAAGTCATATCCGCAATGGTCTCCATCCATCTTTGCTGACGGAGATTCAGAGATGCTGAAGTGAACAAGTACTTCAAACTTTTATGATCCGTGTAGATCTCGCAACGATTACCGGAGGAATGTCGCCACAACTGCAGTGCATAGATCACAGCAGCTAGTTCTAGATCATGTACTAGGTACTCTTCATGTGGGCGCAACGACGAAGCCATAAGCAATCACTTTTACGCTCTTGTGCATTAGGCACAGCCTAATCCTTCACGGGATGCTCACAATAGATCACAAAGTCTTTGCGGGTATCTGTAGGAGATAGTACTGGGGCAGATGTTAGCTTGTCTTTGAGTGTTTGAAAAACTTGTCCTGACATTTTTTGCCCATTCAAACTTAACGCCCTTGTGAAGCAGATCAGTCAAAGGCTTAGCAATCTTTGAGAAATTCTCGCCAAAACGACGGCAATAGTCTTGCGAGGCCGAGAAAACTTCTGACTGCTGACATTCTTCGGAGAGTCCAGTCAAGATAGCCTGAACTCGTTCTGGGTTAACGGCGATGCCATCTTGGAAATCACATGGCCGAGATATGTCACTTCAGACAACCAGAATTCACATTTTGAATACTTGGCATACAACTGGTGTTCTCGGAGGCCTTTCCAGTACAAGTCGGGGGTGTTCAGCATGTTCTTTCTTTATTCTTTGAATAGACCAGAATATCATCTAGATATACCACGACGAATTTGTCGAGATAATCCATGAAGATTAATTCATCAACGGGAGAATGTGGTGTGGAGCATTTGTTAAGCCAAAAAGACATTACGGTGTACTCATAAGAACCATAGCGAGTAACGAATGCTGTCTTGGGAATATCCTCTTCACGATCACGCACGGATCTTGTGTATCCCAATCTCAATCAAGCTTAGAGATACTGAGGAACCAGTAGATTGATCATATAATCGTTGATTCTGGAAGCGGATACTTGTTCTGAATTGTTTGCTTGGTTGATTGGTCTAATTAATCCTGAACCAATCGGTGTTAGTTCCTCCTTCTTCTAACGAAAGTGAAGGTGCTCCCCAAGCAGAGGAACTGGGGCGGATGAAACCTTCTTTAAGTGATGTGTCGATTTCTTCCTTGAGTCGAGAAGGTGGTGCGGAGGCATCTTATAAGGACGCTTCACAATGGAGTAGTGCCTGGTTTCAAGTCGATGACAAACTCAACAGCTCTAGCAGGGGGTATTCCTGGAAGTTCTTCTGGAAATACCTCTGAAAATCACGAACAACTGGAACGTTTTGATGCCTTCAAGAGGTGAAGCCATTCAATGCATTCAAGAACATATATCTGGCTCTCACATCTTGAGCTATTCGGGCGAAGTATTTGACTATCTGGCCAGATGGGTGTGTGAGCTGGACTGTCTTAGTAGCACAGTCCAATCAAAGCATTGTGGTGCTGTCAACCATCCCATACCGAGAATGATGTCTATGTCGGAAGGTCCAGAGCAATAAGGGAAAGCGGAGAACGTCAACCCTTCAATTTTGATCGGATTGTTGTGACTACCACCTTGGTTTGCCACCTAGAACGGGGAGTGATAATCTCTAATGGTGTGGGGCAAAACTCTAGAGGTAGCTCATGTCGCTGACGACAAATTGTTGAGACACAATGAATGTGATGCCCCAGAATCAAGAGAACAAAGCTGTAACTGAATTACTGACAGAGTTCCCATCACGATTTTTGGGAGATCTGAGCTTCTTCCTTCTTTGACGTGAGAAACCTGGCCTCGGTCCTAGCAGACATCCTGGCCTACATTTCTGCAAACGGGTGGGTTCGTGGACCTTTGTACGACCATCAGGAGGAGTGGTACATCCTGAGGAAACCATAACATTAGCGGTCCATCATCAGACCGTTAGCTTTCTTGGCGGTGAAGGCAGTCAAGGTGCACTATACCGGCCTTGGTGTTGGAGCAGGTTGATGATGAACATTGTGTGGATCCAGACTCGACGTTTCTGAACAGGCTGCCCGAGGATACCAGGCTTCATGAGTGCGCTTGAGTGACTCCTGGTACTCAGTCAGAGCTGTTTCAACTTGGAAGATTTGCTGACAAGCGTTGCGAAAGTCTGTGAAATCATGGACAGCAAGTGCAAGTTTTACTCAGTACGTGTCCTTCACGAATTTCTCCTTGCTTGCGAGTGTCGGTGTTGACGTCATCCTCAGCTAGGGACAGTTCGATAAATTTCCTCTGATATTCATCCACAGTCATTCTGCCCTGGGTAAGTTTGCGGAACTCCTGCTTCTTTCTGGTCCTCAGACCTTGAGGAAGTACACGTGCACGAAAAGCGGACTGAAATTCCTCGCCAATGATACAGTCTCGCAGGCAACATACCCTTGTGGCTTTCCCACCATTGGGCAGCTGGACCCTTTAAGTGGAATGTCGCAAAGGTGACATAACTAACTGCGGGGCAAACATTAGCTGACTCCATCTCAAACAGGATGTCACGAAGCCAAATCATCAGCATCCATAGGATTGGTGGAGTTGTGGAAAACGGACGGATTAAGGCACACAATTCTGGCAGAGTTATTGGACATTCTGTTGCTGACATTCTGAGTTGGGAATTGAGCCAATACCTCCGGTCATAAACTGACGGTTAAGCTCAAACTGCTGACGGTTGAGTTCAAACTGCTGCATCATGGCGGCAATATAGGGTGGAGGTGGAGGATCGTCAGCCTCCTGCCAAATCAACAAGGGGCAGTTTAGCAATATAAACTGCAGGTGTATGGAATTATTCATGAAGTAACACGCACGACAGAAGGAAGTGCAATAGATACTTCAATAGTCACACCAGACATCAATCACACAATAGTCTCGGTTCAAACCGGCATTACGCAGCTGAGAGAAGGCTAGCACCTAGGCGGCGTGCAGGCACGCGGTAGGAAGTACCAACAACGAGACATAGCAAAGGCTACATCACGTCGGAGAAACTGACGGAGCGAGGACTGCAAGTGACAACATAGGGTGCCCTCGATAAAAGGATCCTGTAAGCAGAACCTGGCCCAAAATCTTGAAGCAAGGGGGGAATATTTTCAGACTCCGGGTGGATGTGATCACGAGAACCTAATGCTGGAGTTAGTAAAATCATTTAACCCGAATAAAGAGAGAGCAGAGTCCCAGAGTAAGGTCGAGGATAAAAAATCCTAATACCACCAATTGGCGACGTGGCCCGTAAGCCCACACCAGGTTAGTAAAACAATTTTCGGTTACTAGACATCAACTTCGGCCAAGGATTGGAAGGGGGGTTCCTACAGTCATCCAGCTCTGATACCAACTTGTGACGCCCCCGCCCGTCTTGCAACAATCATACATCAAATGCCACACGATCAAGCCTAAGGACTCACGGGAAGATATCACAACACAACCTCTAAAACATAAATAAAGTCATCAAGCTTTAATATTAAAGCCACAGGGGCCTCGAGGGCTCGAATACATAAGCTTGCGAACAAGCGTCAGCGGAAGCATCAGATATCTGAGTACAGATATTAAATAGAACACAGAAAGGCCTTTAGAAGGCGGGGGCAAATAAACACTACGATCGAAAGGCGAGAGGCCTCCTGCCTGGGACCCTCCGATCCTACTCCTGGTCGTCAGTCAACTCGTAGTAGTAATCCTCCTCTGGGTAGTAGTAGTAGCGATCGTCGGGGCATCTTTCTCGGGGGCTCCGTCCTCTGGTCACGTCAAACTGATATGTGGGAAAAGGAAACAAAGCACCCGTGAGACTCAGAAGTACTCACGAAGCAAGGATCTACACTACATATGCAACATTTTCAAGGGGAGGCTGTTATTGTGGACTGGGCTGCAGAAATGCCAGAATAGAGAGAAGGCCCGTCCTATCGAAGACTAGCATCTTCAAGCGGTCTTGCAAGCAGTAGAAGAGAGTAGAACAATACCTACACTATAATGTACAAGTAATAATCACCTCACCCAGCGATCCTTTCTCGACTCCCTGTGAGAAACAATCCCAGGCCATAAAGTCATCAACCTCGTCCTGAGATCCTTTCTCGACTCCCTGTGAGAAAGCGATCCCAGAGCCAATACAGTCATCAACCTGTTAACGTCTCAAGGGTCCAGTTCTAGTTGTATCGATCGGGATACAACTCCGAGTGTCCTTTACCGTAGGACCGCGATCGTAGAAGTGTCTTTCCCTGCAGGGGTGCAACCAACTTACCCAACGCCGATTAACTTCGGCCGGACACACTTTCCTGGGTCATGCCCGGCCTCGGCCAAAGACACCATTGCAACCCTACCTACAGCTCAGCAGAGAGGTCCCCGTCGGCTCCATCCTAAGCGCTCAGAGGGTCTTGGGCCCTCGCCTGTGCACTCCGAGTCGTTGCGTGCAGGGGGAAGCCAGCCACCAGGGGGGCGCGCGTCCGTCCCGGCCGCAGGCTGAACTAGACGTCTGACACGAGCTTCGGCTGATGCTACATGCAGAACGCCCATACTATGCCACGTATGGTTAGTGCTATCAGACCAGAGGCCTGCTCGGATCAAATATCCAAATCGTTATGGACTAGGGCTTGCGGAAACGAGCAGACTCACGAAGAATGTGACCACCCCCATCCGCCCCGTCTCGAGGACTTGCTGCAGGGCTAAGATGCCCCGCCGCGCCTCGTATTCACCACTGCCCACACACGGCACCCGTCTTCACACACACTACACTCGCCTCTCAGGCCACGCGGGTACCCCTCAGTGCGACCCGCCTTTCCAAGTAACATTGTAAATCCAGTTCCGTGTGTCCATAACATCAGGGAATCCGAGGTATCACCCTCATTGAATTCCCACTCGATGTATCCGTCAGGTGAACTAGGAGGAATCACCCTCAACTGGGTCCACACTTGAGGTGTTTGTACGACAGCGTCGTTATCGAAGCGGTGAAGGGAGGAATCACACCTCGATGACCACGACCGAATAGCTACTCTACAGAGTTAACATCAGAAGTGCTACAAGAGGTTTCACCCTCGGCACTCGATAGTAACGCTGCAGTGTCGTTCCAACTAAGGGGGGGGTGATGTGCGGTGTCGGGTCCTGGTCTTCAATTCCCGTTGATCGGGTCTTCTGACAGTCCAACCGCGGCAGTCGGGATAAGTGGGGTCACTGATGGTCTCTACCCAGCCTAGACTAACAGTTTAGGATATGCAGGTTATTTCAACAGCAAGGTTACTGAAACAGGCTAGTGCATCAGATAGGTTACAAGCAGCACAGCAGCAGCAATTAATGCAAGCATGAAAATAGAATGGGCGATATCGGGATGATCAAAGGGGGGGCTTGCCTGGGTTGCTCGGCGTCAAGGGCAAGGTCGTCTATGGTGTCCTTCGTCTGGATCCGGAGCTTGCGTCGGTCTCGGGGACGACGTCCGGGGTCGGGGGCTATCGAGAGAGAAGAAGGGGAGGAACACAGTATAAATATAGAGCAAACATGAGCATACAATACGATACAACTGGCTAGGGTATTGCTAACGCAGCATCACACGAACACGACGATGAAATATCTACATATTTCCCGGGTCTTTGGAATTATCGGACAGAGGATAAGGGGGAACGGTTGCAAGTTCGGATAGTTAGAGACACGTGACGGACGAACGACCCGCGCTTTCAGATTCTCTCGTCGTTCTGAGCAACTTTCATGTAGAAAGTATTTCATCCGGTTACGGTTTATTTAATATGATTTTCTAAAGTTTTTATTAATTTTCTAATTTTTTTTTATTTTTAAATTAACATATCCAGAATGTGCTCGCTGATGTCAGCATGAACATCATGCTGTCGCAGGTTAATTAGGTTAACAATTAATTAGCTCTAATTAACCAGGGTTACTTATGATTAACATTTAATTAATCTAATTAATTAAATTAACTAATCTAAACAGTGTTATTAACTAATTAATTATTTTATTTATTTTTTTTTTAGCTACACAATGGCTAGGGCGGACACTCCGGACGCTGCACCCAATGGGGTCAACATGTCCGGAGGTCCCATTTGGGACCGGACATGTCCGGTGCCCAAATGGCACGCGCGGGCGCGGACGGGGGGCGCGGACGGCGCGGCCCGCGGCAGCAGCGCGCGGCCATTGGTTTAGCGGGGCGCCCCAGGGGGCGCAGGTCGCCGTCTCTTCTCTCCTTCTCCTCTGCGCACTCCTTACCACCTCTCTATCGGGGGACCGGGCGCGAACGGAGATGGGGGGGGAAGAGGAGAGCGGCCGGCGGCCGCGGGCGTGCCTCACGATTGGGGGCCGAGTCGAGGCTGGCCGTGACGGGGGGCGAGGAGGTGGCGCAGGTGTGGGGAATGGAGGAGGCGAGGCAGTCCGGCGGGGAGGCGGCGGCCGGGAACGGTGGCGACCGGCGAGGAGAGGCGAGGAGGCGGCGTCGGGCGAGGCAGATCGGCGCGGGGAGGCCGTCGGTGAAGTAGGAAGAGATGACGGCGAGGTTGGGTGGCTGGGGAGGCCGTATAAGGGCCGCGGCATGCGCCGCCACGTCTGCCAGCCCGTGCTTCTCGGCTTCGGTCGGAACCTCCTGCTGGGGCGGTCCGGTGGAGAAAGAAGGACGAGGACGGGGCTCCGGCGTCGGGGAGGGTGCGGCGCGGTCTCGGGGGTCGCGGGCGACGTTTTTCGTGCTCTCTCTCCCTCCCCTCCCGTCCCGATCCAAAAAGGTGGGGGGGGGAAAGACCGAGTTGGGGGGGGAGTGGATGGGGGGGATCGGGGGTTGGGGCTAGGGTTTCGGGTGGGGGTGGGATATGGGTGGGGTGGGCGGCCAGGGAGCCGTGGCCCAGTTGGGGGGCCGCGGGGGAGGAGGGGGGGTTTTGCTCCTTTTTTTATTTTTCTGTTTTGCTTTCTTTTTATCTTTTTCTTTTTATTTTAACCACAGCTCCTGTTTAGCAAATAGTTAGGGCCTATATGAATTTTGTAAAACTTAGAATTACTCCAACAAATACTAGGCATCCTACCACTACCTACCAAAATTGGTTTGGAGAAAATAGGAGCTCCCACATTTTTATAATATAATATGCATAATCATTACTGTTTTAATAATGTTAGAGTCACTTAATTAATTGATTATTTGTTGGCTACAATTTTTAGACTTGCCTCTCAACATTTGTTGTTTATCGAACATTTCAGTTTCTGTGTTTGAACAACTTTTTTTTCCACTTTAATTTAATTTGGATTTGACTTAGGAGTTGAATGCAATATGATGCAATAATGATCATGCACTGTTAACCATGGCTACTTGGCATCACAAGGGTGGTTCTGTAGTTAACCACTGGGGTGTTACATCACAAAGGCATTTCATTTCTTAAACTTATTTCAACTCCAAACTTTTTGTGCGTTCAGTATGCACCATTCAAAGCCACATCATCAATTTCCAACCCTTTCTTGACTTCATTTGCTATTTTTCATGCATTTACAGATTTTTTTGAGCTAAATGACCCTGATTGAAAAGCAACTACAAAGAACTCTGAAAAGGTTGAAAGTTGGCATGGTATCACTCACCATTTAAACCCAAATATCGTGCTAAAGTTGGAGATTGACGGCAACTCATGCCTTCATGTACAAATGGACAATCTCTTTCGAAGTTCAGGGTTTCGACGAAAACTCATCGTTACAAAGGCATTTCCATTTTTTTTAAACTTATTTCAACTCCAGAATTTTAATGCGTTCATATGCACCATTCAAACCACGTCATCAATTTCCAACCCTTTCTGACTTCATTGCTATTTTTGCATTTATTGATTTTTTGAGTAAATGACCCTCAAATTGAAAAGCACTACAAATGAACTCTGAAAAGGTTGAAAGTTGGCGGTATCATCATTTCACCCACAATAGCATGTGCTAAAATGTTAAGAGGGTTACGGCAAAAACTGGATGCACTTCGTGTACAAATGGACAATCTCTTTCGAAGTAATCAGGGTTTCGGACGAAAACTAACTTCTGTTACAAAGGCATTTTCATTTTTTAAACTTTATAACTCTAGACTTTTTGTGCGGTTCATAGTCGCACCATTCAAACCACATCATAAATTTTCAACCCTTTGACTTCATTTGCTATTTTTCATGCATTTACTTATTTTTTTGAGCTAAATGACCCTGAAATTGAAAAGCACTACAATAAACTCTGAAAAGGTTTGATGTGCAGTGGTATCATCATTTAATCCACATAGCAGTACTAAAAATTTGAGAGGGTTACGGCAAAAACTGGATGCACTACATGTACAAAATGGACAATCTCATTTGAAGTATCAGGGTTTTCGGACGAAACTCATCTGTTACAAAAGGCATTTCATTTTTTTAACTTATTTCAACTCCTGACCTTTTTGTGCGTTCAGTAATCACACCATTCAAAGCCACATCATCAATTTCCAACCCTTTCTGACTCATTTGCTATTTTTCATGCATTTACTGATTTTTTTGGAGCTAAATGCACCTGAAATTGAAAGCACTACGAATGAACTCTGAAAAGGTTGAAAGTTGGCATGGTATCATCATTTCACCCACATAGCATTGCTACGCTAAAAAGTTGAGAGGGTTACGGCAAACACTGGATGCACTTCGTGTACAAAATGGACAATCTCTTTCGAAGTATCAGGGTTTCGCACGAAAACTCATTTGTTACAAAGGCATTTCATTTTTTTAAACTT
Organism: Thinopyrum elongatum; assembly: GCA_011799875.1. Classification (NCBI taxonomy): domain Eukaryota; kingdom Viridiplantae; phylum Streptophyta; class Magnoliopsida; order Poales; family Poaceae; genus Thinopyrum; species Thinopyrum elongatum. Next base: position 474,612,909 of record CM022299.1, on the reverse strand, counting down.
ATTTCAACTCCAGACTTTTTGCGTTCAGTATGCACCATTCAGACACATCTAAATTTTCACCCTTTTCGACTTCATTTGCTATTTTTCTGCATTTACTGATTTTTTTAGCTAAATGACCCTGAATTGAAAACACTACGAATGAACTCTGAAAAGGTTGAAAGTTGTGCATGGTATCATAATTTCACCACATAGCATGTGCTTAAAAGTTGAGAGGGTTACACGCAAAAACTGGATGCACTTCGTGTACAAAATGACAATCTCTTCGAAGTATCAGGGTTTCGACGAAAATCATCTGTTACAAAGGCATTTCATTTTTTTTAAACTTATTTCAACTCCAGACTTTTTGTGCGTGTAGTATGCACCTTTCAAAGCCACGTCATCAATTTCCAACCCTTTCTGACTTAATTTGCTATTTTCATGCATTTACTGATTTTTTTAAGCTAAATGACCCTAAAATTGAAAAGCACTACAAATGAACTCTGAAAAGGTTGAAAGTTGGCATGGTATCATCATTTTATCGGCATAGCATGTGCTAAAAAGTTCAGAGGGTTACGGCAAAAACTGGATGCACTTCGTGTACAAAATTGACATCTCTTCTTCGAAGTATCAGGGTTTCGCATGAAAACTCATCTGTTACAAAAGGGCCATTCATTTTTTAAACTTATTTCAACTCCAGATTTTTGTGTCGTTACGTATGCACCATTCAAAGCCCACATCATCAATTTCCAACATTTCTGACTTCATTTGAATGTTTTTCATGCATTTTCTGATTTTTTTTGTGCTAAAGGACCCTGAAATTGAAAAGCACTACAAATGAACTCTGAAAAGGTTGAAAGTTGGCATGGATCATCATTTCACCCACATGGCATGTGCTAAAAGTTGAGAGGGTTATGACAAAAACTGGATCACTTTCGTGTACAAATGGACAATCTTTCGGAAGTATCACGGTTTCGGACGAAAACTCATCTGTTACAAAAGGCATTTCATTTTTTTAAACTTATTTCAACTCCAGATTTTTGTGCGTTCATTGATGCTCCTTGAAAACCCACATCACCATTTCCAACCCTTTCTGACTTCATTTGATATTTTTCATGCATTTACTGATTTTTTTGAGCTAAATGACCCTGAAATTGAAAAGCACTACAATGAACTCTAAAAGGTTTAAAGTTGGCATGGTTTCATCATTTCACCCACATAAGCTGTGCAAAATGTTTGAGAGGGTTACGGCAAAAACTAGATCACTTTGTTGTAAAAAATGGACATCTCTTTCAAATATCAGGTTTCGGGCGAAAACTCATCTGTTACAAATGCATTTCATTTTTTTAAAACTATTTCAACTCCAGACTTTTTGTGCATTTAGTAATCACCATTCAAAGCCACGTCATCAATTTTCCAACTCTTTCTGACTCTCGTTTGCCTATTTTTTCGTGACAATTTACTGGTCCGTTCTAATTATTTTGAGTCTAAATGACCCTGAAAGTGAACCACTACAAATGAAACTCTGAAAAGGTTGAAAGCTGTGCAATGGTACTCATTCATTTTCATCCACATAGCATGTGCTAAAAGTAGAGAGGGTAACGGCAAGATAACTGGAAAGCACTCATGTATCAAATGGACATCTCTTTCGGAAGTAAGCCGTTTCAGACGAAAACGGTTCTGTACAAATGCATGGCATTTTTTTTAATAAATATTTCAACTCCAGAATTTTTTGTGCATTCCAGTATGCAACCATTCAAACCATTTCATCATTTTTCCCCCCTTCCTCGACCTTTCATTTTGCTATTTTTCATGCATTTTACTGATTTTTTTTTGAGCTAAATGACCCGAATTGAAAAGCACTCACCATGAACTCCTGAAAAGGTTGAAGTTGGCATGGTAAATCCATCCAATTTGATTGACATAGCATGTGTTCTAGAAATTGAGTAGGGTTACGACAAACTTGGATGACCTTGTGTACAAACTGGACAATTCCTCTTTCGAAGTATACGTTTTCGCACGAAAACTCATTTGGTTTACAAACAGCCGATTTCATTTTTTAAAAACACTTATTTCACACGTCCAGAATTTTTGTCGTTTAGTATAAAGCCACCATTCCAAAGCCACATCATCAATTTTGCAACCCTTTTTTCTGACTTCATTATTTGACTATTTTTTTTCATGCGTTTACTGATGTTTTTGAGCTAAAATGAAACCCTGAATTGAAAAGCACTACAAATGAACTCTTAAAAGGTTAAAGTAGGCCATGGTATCTCATTTCTCACCCCCATAGCAAGTGCCTAACAAGTTGAGAGGTTACGCAAAAACTGGTATGCACTTCCGTGTACAAAATGGACATCTCTTTTCGAAGTATCATGGTTTCGGACGAAAATCGATCTGTTAACAAAGCATTTCATTTTTTTTAAAAATTATTTCAACGGTAGACTTGTTTGTTGTGTTCAAGTATAACACCATTCAAAAAGCCACGTCATCAATTTCCAACCATTTTCTGACTTCATTTGCTATTTTTCAAGCATTTACTTATTGGTTTTTTTAGCTAATGACGCAAATTCAAATCACTACCAATAACTATTTAAGAAGGTTGTGAAAGTTGGCATGGTATCATCAATTTCCACCCACAATAGCATGTGCTAAAAAGTTTGAGAGGGTTATTCGACTGTAAAAGAATTTGGGATGGCACTTCTGTACAAATGAAAAATCTCTTCGAAGTAATCAAGGAATTTCAAACGAAAACTCATCTTTAAGCTCATTTTTACCTTTTTCCACTTCACGAACATTATCTGTGCATGTCGTTTCCCATTCATAGCGTTATCAATTCGTCTGCAGGAACGCTTTCTGACGTTATTGTGCTATTCATTAACTCATGCAATGTGACTGGACTGTTTGTTGCATTTTTTGCCAGCACCTCATAATTCAACGCGTGTACTCAGTCTTGTGTATGCATACTGATTTTTAAGCTAAAGACCGCACCTGACAAGCAGCATGAACTCTTGATAAAGGTTGAAACGTTGGTGCAGGGTAATCAATCATTTTCCCCACATAGCATGGTGCGAAATGTTAGAGGGTTACGTGCAAAAAATTGGACTGCACTCTTTGTAACAAAATGGACAATCTCTTTTTCGAAGTGATCTAGGGTTTTCGCGAAAACTCATCTGTTACAAGGCATTTGATTTTTTTTAAAACTTTTCAACCTCAAAGACGTTGTTAGTGCGTTGCAGTATCACCATTTCAAGCCACACATCATAAAGTCATCAATCCCGTTCTTTCGCTGTCATTTGCTATTTTTGTGCTCATTTACTGATTTTTTTTGATGAAATTGACCCTGAAATTGAAAACAACTACAAATAATTTCTGAAAAGGTTTTGAAGTGGCTTGGTATCTCCTTTAATAATCCCCACATCATTTGCCTAAAATTTGAGAGGGTTACGGCAAAAAACTGGATGCACTTCGGTACAAAATAACAATCTCTGTCGAAGTTCAGAGGGGGTTTTTCGGACGACAAACTCATCTGTTACAAATGCATTTCATTTTTTAAATTTCCACTCAGACTTTTTTGGGTGGTGGGGCATTCGTATGCACCATTTCAATGCCACATCGTCATCAAATTTCCCAACCCTTTTTCTTTTGACTGTCATTTTGCTATTTTTCACATGCATTTACTATATTTTTTTTGAGCGAATGACCCTGAAATTTGAAAAGCACTACGAATGAACCTGAAAAGGTTGAAAGTTTGGCATGGTATTCATCATTTCACCCACGTGCATGTTGCTACAGAAGTTGAGAGGGTTAACGGCAAAAGACTGGATGCCAACTTCGTGTACAAATCGACACATCGTTTCTCGAAAGTATCCGGGTTTCCGGACAAAACTCATTTGTTTACAAAGGCATTAATTTTTTTTAACTATTTTCACTCAACTTCCATCCACGATTTTTGTCCATGTCAGTATGCACCCATTCAAACACACATCCATCAATTTCCACCCTTTTCCCTGACTGTTTATTTTGCTCATTTTTCAATGCCTTTATGATTTTTTTAGCTAAATGACCCTAAACTGTGTAAACGCAAAAACACAAATGAAAATCTTCTGAAAAGGGTTGAAAGTTGGGCATGATATCATCATTTTCACACCCCCAGTACATGTTGCTAAAAGTTTAGAGTCCTAGGGACTGTTCATCGGCAAACTGAAATGGACATCTCCATTTCGAAGTATGAGGGTTTCGGACGAAAAACTCTATGCTTTTCAATGGCCATTTCACATTGTTTATAAACTTATTTCAACTCCAGACTTTTTGTGTTTTTAGTATATATACCCCTTCAAGCCACGTCCATCAATTCCAACCATTTTACTGACTTCATTTGCCTTATTTTTTCATGCATTTACCTGAATTTTTTAGCTAAATGACCCGAAATTGAAAAGGAACTTCACATGAAACTGTTTAAAAGGTTGAAAGTTGGCATGATATCATCAAATATTTCAACCCAACTTAGCTGTGTTTTAAAAGTTTTAGAGTGTTTACGTGCCAAAATTGGATGCAACTTCACATATACAAAATGGACAATCTCTTTCGAGTAATCAGTGGTTTTCGGACGAAACTTCATCTATTAAATAAGCATTTCCATTTTTTTATAACTTATTTCAACTCCCAACCTTTTTTGTGCGTATCAGTAATGCACCATTCAAAGCCGCGTCATCAATGTTCCATTTTCACCCTTTCTTACTTTCATTGCCTATTTTTCAAATGCATTTACTGATTTATTTTTTTAGCTAATGACCCCTGAATTGAAAAAGCCACCTACAAATGACCTCTGAAAGGTTGAAAGTTGGCATGCGTATCATCATCTTCATCATGTTCCACACTCACCCCCATAGCAATGTCTAAAAAGCTTAGAGGGTACGCAAAAATTGGATGGCACTTGATGTACAAAATGACACTCTCTTTCGAAGTATCAGGTTTCGGACGACAAACTCATGCTGTTAACCAGCATTTCATTTTTTTAAACAAACTTTAATATTTCGAAACTCCCCAGACTTTTTGTGCATTCAGTATGCACCATGTCAGAGCCACATCAATCAATTTCCATCCCCTTTCTCGACTTCATTTGCTTTTTTCATGTGCATTTCAACTATCACACTATATAAATTTTAGCTACATGA
>CM022299.1:474587100-474607731 GCA_011799875.1 Thinopyrum elongatum | reverse complement strand
CAATTTCCCAACCCTTTCCCTGACTTCATTTTGCTATTTTCATCATTTACTGATTTTTTTGGAGCTAAATGACCCTGAAATGAAAAGCACTACGAATGAACTCTGAAATGGTTGAAAGTTGGCATGGTATCATCATTTCACACCCAACCAGCATCTGTGCTAAAAAGTTGAGAGGGTACGGCAAAAACTGGATGCACTTCGTGTACAAAATGGACAATCTCTTTCGAAGTATCAGGGTTTCGCACGAAAACTCATTTGTTACAAAGGCATTTCATTTTTTTAAAACTTATTTCAACTCCAACTCAGACTTTTGTCGTTCAGTATGCACCATTCGAAGCAACTCAATAAATTTTCAACCCTTTCTGACTTCATTTGCTATTTTTCATGCATTTACTGATTTTTTTTAGCTAAATGCACCTGAAATTGAAACGACTACGAATGAACTCTGAAAAGGTTTGAAAGTTGGCATGGTTCATAATTTCACCACATCACAATAGCTGTGCTTAAAAGTTGGAGGGGTTACACACACAAAACTGGATGCACTTCGTGTACAAAATGGACAATCTCTTTCGAAGTACAGGGTTTCGGACGAAAATCATCTGTTACAAAGGCATTTCATTTTTTTAAACTTATTTAACTCCAGACTTTTTGTGCGTAGTATGCACCTTTTCAAAGCCACGTCATCAATTTCCAACCCTTTCTGACTTAATTTCTATTTTCATGCATTTACTGATTTTTTTTAGCTAAATGACCCTAAAATTGAAAAGCACATCAAATGAACTCTGAAATAGTTTGAAAGTTGGCTAGGTATCATCATCATTTATCATTCGGCATAGCATGTGCTAAAAGTTCAGAGGGGTTACGGCAAAAAACTGGTGCACTTCGTGTACAAAATTGACAATCTCTTTCGAAGTATCAGGTTTCGCATGAAAACTCATCTGTTACAAAGGCATTTCATTTTTTAAACTTATTTCAACTCCAGAATTTTTGTGCGTTCAGTATGCACCATTCAAGCAAGCCACATCAACATTTCCAACATTTTCTGACTTCATTTGATGTTTTTCATGATTTTCTGATTTTTTTTGTCTAAAGGACCCTGAAATTGAAAAGCACTCACAATGAACTCTGAAAGGGTTGAAAGTTGGCATGGTATCATCTTTCACCCACATGGCATGTGCTAAAAGTTGAGAGGGTTATGACAAAAACTGGATGCACTTGTACAAAATGGAAATCTCTTTCGAAGTATCACGGTTTCGGACGAAAACTCATCGTTACAAAAGGCATTTCATTTTTTAAACTTATTTCACCCCAGACTTTTTTGTGCGTTCAGTATGCTCCATTGAAACCACATCACAATTCCAACCCTTTCTGACTTCATTGATATTTTTCATGCATTTACTGATTTTTTTGAGCTAAATGACCCAAATATTGAAAAGCACTACAATGAACTCTAAAAGGTTTAAGTTGCATGGTTCATCATTTCATCACATTCACCCCATAGAACATGTGCAAATGTTGAGAGGGTTACGGCAAAACTAGATGCACTTTGTGTAAAAATAGGACAATCTCTTTCGAATATCAGGGTTTCGGGCGAAAACTCATCTGTTACAAATGCATTTCATTTTTTTAAAACTTTATTCAACTCCAGACTTTTTGTGCATTTAGTATGCACCATTCAAGACCACGTCATCATTCTTTCCAACTCCTTTCTGACGTCGGTGCTAGTTAGCTAAATGACCCTGAAACTGAAAAGCACTACAAATGAACTCTGAAAAGGTTGAAAGTTGGCATGGTATCATCATTTCACCCACATAGCATGTGCTAAAATGTTGAGAGGGTTACGGCAAAAATTGGATGCACTTCTTGTACAAAATGGACAATCTCTTTCGAAGTATCAGGGTTTCGGACGAAAACTCATCTGTTACAAAGGCATTTGATTTTTTAAAACTTATTTCAACTCAAGACTTTTAGTGCGTTCAGTATGCACCATTCAAAGCCACATCATAAATTTTCATCCCTTTCTGACTTCATTTGCTATTTTTTGTGCATTTACTGATTTTTTTTGAGCTAAATGACCCTGAAATTGAAAAGCACTACAAATAATTCTGAAAAGGTTGAAAGTTGGCTTGGTATCATCCTTTAATCCACATAGCATGTGCTAAAAATTTGAGAGGGTTACGGCAAAAACTGGATGCACTTCGTGTACAAAATAGACAATCTCTTTCGAAGTATCAGGGTTTCGGACGAAAACTCATCTGTTACAAAATGCATTTCATTTTTTAAACTTATTTCAACTCCAGACTTTTTGTGCATTCAGTATGCACCATTCAATGCCACATCATCAATTTCCAACCCTTTTTGACTTCATTTGCTATTTTTCATGCATTTACTGATTTTTTTGAGCTAAATGACCCTGAAATTGAAAAGCACTACGAATGAACTCTGAAAAGGTTGAAAGTTGGCATGGTATTATCATTTCACCCACACTAGCATTCTTGTCTTTATAGCTGCTTGAGGAGGTGCTTATGCACGATGTTTTTGGGGGGGGAAACAAACATAAGCATTGCAACCGGATTGGCCTGTCATTAGTACAAAATGGACAATCTCTTTCGAAGTATCATGGGTTTCGGACGAAACATCTGTTTACAAAGGCATTTCATTTTTTTAAACTTATTTCAACTCCAGACTTTTTGTGCGTTTAGTATGCACCATTTCAAAGCCAACTCATCAATTTCCAACCCTTTCTTACTTCATTTGCTATTTTTCATGCATTTTACTGATTTTTTTAGCTAAATGACCCTAAATTGAAAAGCACTACAAATGAACTCTGAAAAGGTTGAAAGTTGCATGGTATCAATCATTTTAATCCATAGCATGTGCTAAAAGTCAGAGGGTTACGGCAAAAACTGGATGCACTTCGTGTACAAAATCGACAATCTCTTTCGAAGTATCAGGGTTGCGCACGAAAACTCATCTGTTACAAAGGCATTTCATTTTTTTAAACTTATTTCAACTCCAGACTTTTTGTGCGTTCAGTATGCACCATTCGAAGCCACATCATAAATTTTCAACCCTTTCTGACTTCATTCGCTATTTTTCATGCATTTACTGATTTTTTTGAGCTAAATGACCCTGAAATCGAAAAGCACTACAAATGAACTCTGAAAAGGTTGAAAGTTGGCATGGTATCATCATTTGATTGACATAGCATGTTCTAAAAAGTTGAGAGGGTTACGGCAAAAACTGGATGAACTTCGTGTACAAAATGGACAATCTCTTTCGAAGTATCACGGTTTCGCACGAAAACTCATTTGTTACAACAGGCATTTCATTTTTTAAACCTATTTCAACTCCAGAATTTTTGTGCGTTTAGTATGCACCATTCAAAGCCACATCATAAATTTGCAACCCTTTCTGACTTCATTTGATATTTTTCATGCATTTACTGATTTTTTTGAGCTAAATGACCCTGAAATTGAAAAGCACTACAAATGAACTCTGAAAAGGCTGAAAGTTGGCTTGGTATCATCATATCACCCACATAGCATGTGCTAAAAAGTTGAGAGGGTTGCGGCAAAAACTGGATGCACTTCGTGGACAAAATGGACAATCTCTTTCGAAGTATCAGGGTTTCGGACGAAAACTCATTTGTTACAAAGGCATTTCATTTTTTAAAACTTATTTCAACTCCAGATTTGACACCGGGGTTCTTGCGATCGGGACCTTAGGGATCGTCGACGGATATTTTGTTAAGATGATATCGTTCTTCTTCGCTTTCTTTGTTCACTTTGTTTGCCTAGTCTGTCTTTCCTTCGACGTGGTCGATGAGTGGCGCAGGTGTGGGGAGGCGGATGCGGCATAAGTCCGGCGTGGAGGCGTCGGCGAGGACGGTGGCGACCGGCGAGGGAAGGCGGAGGCGGTCTTCGGCGAGGCCCTATCGGCGCGGGGAGGCGTCGTTGTGAATGAGGAACAGGGATTGGCGGAGGTGGTTGATGGGAGGCCGTTAGGGCGGCGGGCGGCAGGGCGGCCGACGGTGCGGGCCGGCGCCGGAGGTGGCTGTCGGTCGGCGGGGTCGGGAACCCTCCTGCTGGGGGCGGTCCTGGTAGAAGAAGGACGAGGACGGCGCCGGCGTCGGGGGGAGCGTGCGCGCGGTCGCCGGTCGCCGGCACTGTGACGCTGGCGCGGCGGCCTCCTCCCGTCCCGATCCAAAAAGGTGGGGGGGGGGCAGAACCGATGGTGGGGGGGGGTGTGGGGGGGTTTGGGGGATGTGGTTGGGGGGGGATGGGGTGCTATGTTTCGGGTGGGGGTGGGGTGGTCCGGCCGGAGGGAGGCCGTGCCCAGTTGGGCCCCGGGGGGGGGGGAAGAGGGGGTTTGCTCCTTTTTTTTTTTTTTTCTGTTTTGTCTTTTCTTTAAATCTTTTTCTTTTTATTCCACAGCTCCTGTTTTAGCAAATAGTTAGGGCTCTAATAATTTTTGTAAAAATTAGGAATTACTCCAACAAATACTAGCAATACCTACAACTACCAAAAATGGTTTGGAGAAAATAGGAGCTCCCCACATTTTCATAATAATTCATTGCATTATCATTACTCGTTTTAATAATGTTAGGTCACTTAATTAATTGATTATTTGTTGGCTCTCAATTTTAGACTTGCCTCGTTGCAACATTGTTGTTTATCGAAATTCAGTTTTCTGTGTTTGAACAACTTTTATTTTCCACTTATTTAATTTGTTTGACTTTAGGAGTTTAAATGCAATATGATGCAAATAAGATCATGCACTGTTAACCATGCTGACTTTGGCATCATCAACAGGGTGGTTACTGTAGTTAACCACTGGGGTGTGTTACAATCTCCTCTCTAACAAGAATTCTCGTCCCGAGAATTAGAGTAGAAGGAAAAAGTTCGGGGTATTCCCACGAGATTATCCTCGTTCCCAAGTGGCTTCATCTTCAGTATGATTTGACACACTGCAACTTTGAGGAACTTGTAACCTTCTGACTGTTCGACGTCCGCTTCACGAGAAATGCGGATCGGATGCTCCTTATAAATATAGTCATCTTGCAATCGAGCATCTCGTGATCCCACTGCTCGGTGCGGATATTCCTTGAAGCTTTACGAAGTTGCGACACATGGAAGACGTCGTGGATATGAGAGAATTGCGGGGCGGCAATTCCAATTTATTGCCACTTGACCACTCTAGCAATAATGCGGAAAGGACCATGTACGTGGAGCTAGCTTGCCCTTGATTCCGAAACGGTGAGTGCTTCCCTTCATATGAGTGACACGTGATAGCTGATCACCTACCGGTTGATAAGTCAAACCCCATCGTTGCGATCATAGTTGCTCTTCTGGCGGTCCTGAGCTGCCTTGAGGTTTTCACGACATACGAACTTGTTCTTCGGCTGGTTGAATAATATCTGGACCCACGAGCTCGTTCCCAGTTTCTGACCAATTCAGAGGGGCTCGACACTTACTACTTCCTAGAGAACTTCAAAGGGGCCATTTTCAGACTAGCTTGATAGCTGTTGTTATAAGAGAACTCGCATCATCGGTAAGATTCTTCCCACTTCTTGCCGAAAGAACAACACAAGCCGTAGCATGTCTTCAGCACTTGTTGACTCGCTCGACTTGGCCTTGTGACTGATGAGTATAAGCTTGAACTCCAGGTATATGAGTTCCCATAGCCTTTTGAAAACTTTCCCAGATAATGACCGGTGAATATGCCGCCACGGTCTGAACTGATTCTCTTTCGATACCGTGGATGTGAAACATTCTGGAGATATATAATCTGCTACCTGCTAGCAGTGATCGTCTCCTTGACAGCAGAAAGTGTCAACTTTAGAGAGTTGTGTCGACGACGACAAAATAGCGTCGTGACCCTTTCTGTGACCTGGGAAGTCCGTAATGAATCCATCTGAACCTTGTCCCATTTCCATAAAGGAATAGGTAACGGTGCAGAATTCCACAGCTTCTGATGTTCTGCTTTAAACGCGTCGACACACATCACATCGTCAAACAATATGAGCAGTCTTGCTTCATTCTAGACCACCAGTCCCTTTGAGCGCGAATCACCGATACATCTTGGTGCTACCACGGATGAATAGACAGCGGGGTATCATGTGCCCCTTCATGACTTTGTCAGTCATAACTCGAAGCGAGGTACGTAATGCGGTCTCTGAAATACAAGGTTCCATCTTCAGACAGCGAGAATCCCTGTACTTTACAAGGTGAAGGTCTTTCTTCATCATCATCAACTTTCGCAATCTTTAGCTTGCGCATTCTTTAACGCTTTCTCAAGGTCTGGTTCAACAACCAAGGTTTTAGGTCTCCTTGGGGACTATCCTAGATTTAGCTTTTCGAAGCTCTTCAGAACGAATGGGTTGCTGTAACTGAACCTCAAGTTCAGAGCAGTAAGATTTACGGCTCAAATGCATCAGCCATTACGTTTAGCCTTGCCAGGGGTAATAAATACCCAGTCATAGTCCGCAATGGTCCTCCATCCATCTTTGGCTGACGGAGATTCTAGAGTGCTGGTAACAAGTACTTCAAACTTTATGATCCTTGTAGACTCGCAACGATTACCGAGGAGGTAATGTCGCACAACTGCAGTGCATAATCACAGCAGCTAGTTTCTGATCATGTCTGGATAATTCTCTTCATTGGGCGCCACTGACAGAGCCAAGCATCACTTTAACCGCTCTTTGCATTAGGCACACAGCCTATCCTTCACGGGATGCGTTCACAATGATCACAAAGTCTTGCGGGGATCTGAGGAGATAGTACTGGGGCATATGTTAGCTTGTCTTTGAGTGTTTGAAAACTTTCTGACCATTTTTCTTGCCCATTCAACTTAACGCCCTTGTGAAGCAGATCAGTCAAAGGCTTAGCAATCTTTGAGAAATTCTCGACCAAAACGACGGCAATAGCTTGCGAGGCCGGAGAAAACCCTTCTGACTTGCTTGACATTCTTCGAGGAGTCCATGTCACAGAATCGGCCTGAACTCTGTTCTGGGTTAACCGGCGAATCCATCTTTGGAAATCACATTGGCCGAATATGTCACTTCTAGAAACCAGAATTCACATTTTGAATACTTGGCATACAACTGGTGTTTCTCGGAGCTTTCCAGTACAAGTCGGGGGTGTTCAGCATGTTCTTCTTTTATTCTTTGAATAGACACGAATATCTTAGATTACCAGACGAATTTGTCGAGATAATCTGAAGATTAATTCATCATCGGGAGAATGTGGCTGGAGCATTTGTTTAAGCCAAAAGACATTACGGTGTACTCAGTAAGACCATAGCGAGTAACGAATGCTGTCTTGGATATCCTCTTCACGACACGGATCTGTGGTATCCCAATCTCAAATCAAGCTTAGAGATAACTGAGGAACCAGTAAGTTGATCATATCATTCGTTGATTCTTGGAACGGGATACTTTTTCTGAATTGTTTGGCTTGGTTGATTGGTCGATATCCTGAACCAATCGGTTAGTTCCATCCTCTTCTAACGAAGAGTGAGGTGCTCCCCAAGCAGAGGAACTGGGGCGGATGAAACTCCTTCTTAAGTGATGTGTCGATTTCTTCCTTGAGGTCGAGAAGGTGGTGCGGAGGCATTCTTATAAGGACGCTTCACAATAGGAGTAGTGCCTGGTTTCAAGTTCGTGACAACACTCAACAGCTCTAGAGGGTGATTCCTGGAAGTTCTTCTGGAAATACATCTTGAATCACGAACAAACTGGAACGTTCTTGATGCCTTCAAGAGGTGAAGCATTCAATGCATTCAGAACATATATCTGGCCTCTCTCATCTTGAGCTATTCGGCTGAGTATTTGACTATCTGGCCAGATGGGTGTGTGAGCTGGACTGTCTTAGTACACAGTCAATCAAGCATTGTGGCTGTCAACCAGTCCCATACGAGAATGATGTCTATGTCGGAAGGTCCAAGAGCAATAAGGGAAAGCGGAGAACGTCAACCCTTCATTTTGATCTGATTGTTTGTGACTTACCACCTTGGTTTGCCACCTAGAACGGGGAGTGATAATCTCTATGGTGTGGGCATAACTCTAGAGGTAGCTCATGTCGCTGACAGAATTGTTGAGACCAAAGGAATGTGATGCCCCAGAATCAAAGAGAACAGAAGCTGTAACTGAATTAACTGACAGAGTTCCACACACGATTTTTGGAGACTCACTGAGCTTCTCCCAATTTGACGTGAGTAACCTGCCCTCGTGTCCATACAGACATCCTGGCCTTACGATTTCTTCTGCAACGGTGGTGTCTATGACCTTTGTACGACATCAGGAGGACGTGGTACATCCTGAGGAGAAGTCCATAACATTAGGCGGTCCATCATGAACCGTTAGCTGTCTTTCGTGTGAAGGCAGTCCGAGGTGCAACATAAGACGGCCTTGGTGTTGGAGCAGGTTGATGATTAACATTGGTGGAATCCAACTCGACGCCTTTCTGACCAGGCTGACCGCGAGGATGAGCAGCTTCATGAGTGCGCTTGAGTGACTCCTGGTACTCAGTCTCAGAGCGCTGTTTCAACTTGGAGAGATTTGCTGACAGCGTTGCGAAGTCTGTGAAATCATGGACAGCAAGTGCACAGTTTTACATCAGTACGTATTCCTTCACGAATTTCTCTGCTTGCGAGTGTCGGTGTTGACGTCATCCTCACATAGCGGGACAGTTCGATAAATTTCCTCGATATTCATCCACAGTCATTCTGCCCTGGGTAGAGTTTGCGGAACTCCTGCTTCTTTCTGGTCCGCCAGACCTTGAGGAATGTACCGCGTGCACGAAAAGCTGACTGAAATTCCTGCCAAGTGATTACATCCTCTGCAGGCAACATACCCTTGTGGCTTTCCCACCTTGGGCAGCTGGACCCTTTAAGTGGAATGTCGCAAAGGTGACATAACTGGCAGGGGCAACATTAGCTGACTCCATCTCAACAGGATGTCACGAAGCCAATCATCAGCATCCATAGGATTGGTGGAGTTGTGGAAAACGGACGGATTAAGGCACACAAATTCTGGCAGCCGTTATTGGAGACATTCTGTTGCTGAGCATTCTGAGTTGGGAATTGAGCCAATACTGCTTCCGGTCATAAACTGACGTTAAGCTCAAACTGCTGACGGTTGTTTTCAACTGCTGCCCATGGCGGCAATATAGGGTGGAGGTGGAGGATCGTCAGCCATCCTGCCAAATCAACAGGGGCATTTTAGCAGTCAAACTGCAGTGTATGGAATTATTCATGAAGTAACACGCACGACAGAGGGAAGTGCAATAGATACTTCATCATAGTCACACCAGACATTTCAAATCCACACATAGTCTTCGGTTACAAACCGCATTACGACGCTGACAAGAAAGGCTAGACAACTAGCGGCGTGGCAGGCACGCGGGTAAGGAAGTACAACAACGAGACATAGCAAAGGCACATCAACGTCGGAGAAACCTGACGGAGCGAGGATCTGCAAGTGACAACTAGGGTGCCCTCGATAAAAGATCATGTAAGCAGACCTGGCCCAAAATCTTGAGCAAGGGGGGAATATTTCCGAACTCGTGGATTGATCACGAAACCTAATGCTGGAGTTAGTAAATCATTTAACCCAATAGAAGAGAGAGCAAGTCCCCAGAGTAAGTCGCGAGGAGTAAAAGATCCTAATACCACCCAATTGGCGACTGGGCCCGTAAGCCACACAGCCAGGTTGTAAAACAATTTTCGGTTACTAGACTCCAACTTCGGCCAAGGAGTTGGAAGGGGGGTTCCTACAGTCAGTCAGCTCTGATACCAACTTGTTGACGCCCCCGTGCCCTCGTGCACAAATCATACATGCAAATGCACACATCAAGCCTAAGGACTCACGGGAAGATATCACAACACAACTCTAAAACATAAATAAGTCATACAAGCTTTAATATTCAAGCCAGGGGCCTCGAGGGCTCGAATACATAAGCTTGCGAACAAGCGTCAGCGAAGCATCAGATATCTGAGTACAGATATTAAATAGAAACAGAAAGGCCTTTAGAAAGGCTGGCAAATAAACACTACGAAAGGCGAAGCCTCCTGCCTGGGACCCTCCGATCCTACTCCTGGTCGTTCAGTCAACTCGTAGTAGTATCCATCCTCTGGGTAGTAGTAGTAGCGATCGTCGGGGCATCTATCTCAGGGGGCTCCGTCCTCTGGTCACGTCAAACTGATATGTGGAGAAAAAGGAAACAAAGCACCCGTGAGTACTCAGAAGTACTCAGCAAGCAAGGATCTACACTACATATGCAACATTTTCAAGGGGAGGCTTGTATATGTGGACTGGGCTGCAGAAATGCCAGAATAGGAGAAGGCCTAGTCCTATCGAAGACTAGCATCTTCGCGGTCTTGCAGCGTAGAAAGAGTTAGAACAATACCCATATATGTAGCAGTAAATCTCAACCTCACCCAGCGATCCTTTCTCGACTCCCTTGAGAAACAATCCCAAGCCATAAATCATCAAACCCGTCCTGAGATCTTTTCTCGACTCCCTGTGAGAAAGCGATCCCAGAGCCAATACAGTCATCAACCTGTTTACGTCTCAGGGTCCAGTTCTAGTTGTATCGATCGGGATACACTCCGAGTGTCCTTTACCGTAGACCGCTATCGATAGAAGTGTTCTTCCCTCGGGGTGAACCAACTTACCCAACACGCTCGATTAACTTCGGCCGGACACACTTTCCTGGGTCATGCCCGGCCTCGGCAAACGCACATTGCAACCCTACCTACAGCTCAGCAGAGATGTCCCCGTCGTCTACATCCTAGCGCTCAGAGGTCTTGGGCCATCGCCCTGTCACTCCGAGTCTTTGCGTGCAGGGGGAAGCCAGGCACCAGGGGGGCGCCGTCCGTCCCGGCCCAGGCTGAACTAGACGTCTGACAGAGCTTTCGGCTGATGCTACATGCAGAACGCCCATACTATGCCCACGTAGGTTAGTGCTATCAGACCAGAGGCCTGCTCGGATCAAATATCCAAATCGTTAATGGACTAGGGCTTGCGGAAACGAGCAAGACTCACGAAAATGTGACCCCCCTGTCGCCCCGTCTCGAGGACTTGCGGCAAG
Source organism: Thinopyrum elongatum (assembly GCA_011799875.1). Lineage (NCBI taxonomy): Eukaryota > Viridiplantae > Streptophyta > Magnoliopsida > Poales > Poaceae > Thinopyrum > Thinopyrum elongatum. Next base: position 474,596,638 of record CM022299.1, on the reverse strand, counting down.
GGCTAAAATGCCCGGCCGCGCCTCGTATTCACCACTCGGGCACCACACAGGCACCCGTCTTCACAACACTCAGCCTCTCAGCGCACGCGGGTACCCCTCAGGTCGACCCGCCTTTCCAAGTAACATTGTAAGTCCAAGTATCCGTCGTGTCCATAACATCAGGAATCCGAATCACACCCTCATTGAAATTCCCACTCGATGTATCCGTCAAGTGAACTAGAGGAATCACCCTCACTGGGTCCACACTTGAGGTGTTGTACGACATCGTCGTTATCGAAGCGGTAGGAAGGATACCCTCGTTACCCCGACCGAATAGCTACTCTACAGAGTTAACATCAGAAGTGCTACAAGAGGTTTCACCCTCGCACTCGATAGTAACGCTGCATGTCGTTACAACTAAGGGGGGGTGATGTGCGGTGTCGGGTCCTGGTCTTTCATTCCCGTTGATCGGGTCTTCTGACGATCCACGCGGCAGTCGGGATAGTGGGGTCACTGATAGGTCTCTACCCCCAGCCTAGACTAACAGTTTAGGATATGCAGGTTATTATCACAGCAGGTTACAAATAAACAGGCTATGCTCAAATAGGTACAAGCAGCACAGCAGCAGCATTCTAATGCAAGCATAGAATAGAATGGGCGATATCGGGATGATCAAAGGGGGGCTTGCCTGGTGTGCTCGGCCAAGGGCAAGGTCGTCTATGGTGTCCTTCGTGATCCGTGAGCTGCGTCGGTCTCGGGACGACGTCGGGTCGGGCTATCGGAGAGAAGAAGGGGAGAACATGATAAATATAGAGCAAACATGACATGACAAATACGATACACTGGCTAGGGGTAGTCTAACAACGCAGCATCACACGTACACTACGGAGCGAGAGGATATCTGCGATTTCCCCGGTCTTTGGACTTATCGGACAGAGGATAAGAGGGGAACGGTTGCAAGTTCGGATAGTTAGAGACACGTGACGGACGAACGACCGCGCTTTCAGATTCGTCTCGTCGTTCTGGCAACTTTCATGTAGAAAGTATTTTCATCGAGTTAACGGTTTATTTTAATATGATTTTCTAAAGTTTTTTATTAATTTTCTCTGAATTTATTTTTATTGTTTAAATTAACACATTATCCAGAATAGTGCTCGCTGATGTCAGCATGACATCATGCTGATGTCAGCAAGGTTAATTAGGTTCTAATTAATTAGCTCTAATTAACCAGGGTTCTTAAGGAATTAATACATTATTAATCTAAATTATTAAATTAGACTAATCTAAACAGTGTTAATTAACTAATTAATTATTTTATTTATTTTATTTTTTAGCTACACATGGCTAGGGCGGACACTCCGACCTGCACCCAATGGGGTCAGACATGTCCGGAGCGTGCCCATTTGGGAACCGGACATGTCCGTGCCAAATGGCACGCGCGGCGCGGACGGGGGGCGCGGAACGGGCGAGCCGCGGCAAGCGCGCGGCATGGGTGTAGCGGGCGCCCAGGGGCGCGGTCGGCGCGGCTGGCGCGCGCCGTCGCTGTCCTCGTGGGGACTAGGCGGCTACCACCCGGGTGCTGGGCGAGCGGGACCGGCGCGACGGAGAGGGGGGGGGAAGGAAGCGGGCGCGCGGCGCGGGCGTGCTCCGTTGGGGGCCGGTCGAGGCCTGGCCGGTGACGGTGGGCGAGAGGTGGCGCAGGGTGGGGGAGGAGGGCGAGGCGTCCGGACGGGAGCGGCGGCGAGGACGGTTGGCGACCGCGCAGGGAGAGGCGAGGAGGCGGCGTCGGGCGAGGCAGATCCCGGTGGGAGCCGTCGTGTGAGAGGAGGAACAGAGGACGGCGAGGTGGTGGCTGTGGAGGGCCGTTAAGGCGGCGGGCGGCAGGTGCCGGCCGACGGTGCGGTGCGCAGGCGCCGTAGGTGGGTTCGGGCGGCCGGGTCGGGAACGGCTCCTCTGGGGCGGTCCGGTGGAAAGAAGGACGAGGACGGGCGCCGGCGTCGGGGACGGGCGGCGCGGTCGCCGGGTCGCCGGGCGACGGTGGAGCGGCGGCGGTCGGCGGCCCTCCTCCCGTCCCGATCCCAAAAAGGTGGGGGGGGGAGACCGAGTGGGGGGGAGTGGATGGGGGGGGGGGGATCGGGGGGGCTAGGGTTTCTGGGTGGGGGTGGGATATGGGGATGGGGTGGGCCGGCCAGGGAGGCCGTGGCCCGTTGGGGGCCGCCATGGGGGGGGGAAGAGGGGGGGTTTGCTCCTTTTTTTATTTTTCTGTTTTCTTTTCTTTTATCTTTTTCTTTTTATTAAACCACAGCTCTGTTTAGCAAATAGTTTAGGGCTCTATATGAATTTTGTAAAACTTAGAATTACTCCACAAATACTAGGCAATACCTACCACTACCAAACAGGTTTGGGAGAAATAGGAGCTCCACAATTTTTATAATAATTAATATGCATAATCATTACTGTTTTCATAATGTTAAGTCACTTAATTATTGATTATTTGTTGGCTACAATTTTAGACTTGCCTCTGCAACATTTGTTGTTTATCGAACATTCAGTTTCTGGTGTTTGAACAACATTTTATTTTCCACTTTAATTTAATTTGGATTTGACTTAGGAGTTGAATGCAATATGATGCACATAATGATCATGCCACTGTTAACCTGCTGACTTGGCATAATCAAAAAGGTGGTTACTGTAGTTAGTCGGTCTGCCCTGGGTAGTTTGCGGAACTCCTGCTTCTTCTGGTCCGTCAGACCTGAGGAATGTACCGTGCACGAAAGCTGACTGAAATTCCGCCAAGTGATTACAGTCTCTGCAGGCAACATACCCTGTGGCTTTCCCACCATTGGGCAGTTGGACCCTTTAAGTGGCAATGTCGCAAAGGTGACATAACTGGCAGGGGCAACATTGCGACTCCATCTCAACATGTCACGAGCCAATCATCAGCATCCATAGGTTGGTGGAGTTGTGGAAAACGGACGGATTAAGGCACACCAAATTCTGGCAGAAGTTATTGGAGCATTCTGTTGCTGAGCATTCTGAGTTGGGAATTGAGCCAATACTACTACTCGGTCATAAACTGACGTTAAGCTCAAACTCTGACGGTTGAGTTCAACTGCTGCATCTGGCGGCAATATATGTGGGAGGTGAGGATCGTCAGCCATCCTGCCAATCAACAGGGGCAGTTTAGCAGTAAAACTGCAGGTGTATGGAATATTCATAAGTAACACGCACGACAGAGAAAGTGCAATAGATACTTCATCATAGTCACACCAGACATTCAATCCCACACATAGTCTCGGTTACAAACCGCATTACGACGCTGAAAGAGAAGGCTAGACCACTAGGCGCGTGCAGGCACGCGGTAAGGAAGTACACAACGAGACATAGCAAACGGCTACATCAACGTCGGAGAAAACTGACGGGCGAGAATCTGCAAGTGACAACATAGGGTGCCCTCGATAAAAGGACTGTAAGCAGAACCTGGCCCAAAATCTTGAGCCAAGGGGGGATATTTTTCAGAACTCCGTGTGGATGTGATCACGAAACCTAATGCTGGAGTTAGTAAATCATTTAACCCGAATAGAAGAGAGCAGAGTCCCGAGTAAAGGTCGAGGAGTAAAAGATCCTAATACCACCAATTGGCGACGTGGGCCCGTAAGCCCCACAGCCAGGTTAGTAAACAATTTTTCTGGTTACTAGACTCAACTTCGGCCGGAGTTGGAAGGGGGGTTCCTACAGTCAGTCAGCTCTGATACCACTTGTTGACGCCCCCGGCCCGACGTGCACAAATCATACATGCAAATGCACACATCAAGCCTAAGGACTCACGGGAAGATATCACAACACAACTCAAAACCTAAAGTCATACAACTTATATAATCAAGCCAGGGGCCTGAGGGCTCGAATACATAAGCTTGCGAACAAGCCGTCAGCGAAGCATCAATATCTGAGTACAGATATTAAATAGAACAGAAAGGCCTTTAGAAAGGCGGGCAAATAAAACACACGATCGAAAGGCGAAGCCTCCTGCCTGGGACCCTCCGATCCTACTCCGGGTCTCAGTCAACTCGTATATATCCACCTCTGGGTAGTGTAGTATGCGATCGTCGGGGCATCTATCTCAGGGGGCTCCGTCCTCTTGGTCACGTCAAACTGATACTGTGGAAAAAAAGGAAAACAAAGCAACCGTGAGTACTCATGAAGTACTCAGCAAGCAAGGATCTACACTACATATGCAACATTTTTCAAGGGGAGGCTGTATATGTGGACTGGGCTTGCAGAAATGCCAGAATAGAGAAGGCCTAGTCCTATCGAAGACTAGCATCTTCGCTGGTCTTGCAGCTAGTAAAGAGAGTTAGAACATACCCATATCATGTACAGTAATAAATCAACCTCACCCGATCCTTTTCGACTCCCGTAGAAAGCAATCCCAAGCCTAAGTCATCAAACTCGTCCTGAGATCCTTTCTCGACTCCTGTGAGAAAGCGATCCCAGAGCCAATCAGTCCTCAACCTGTTAACGTCTCAAGGGTCCAGTTCTGTTGGACGTATCGAGGATACCACTCCGAGTTGTCCTTTACCGTAGGACCGGCTCTCGATAGAAGTGTTCTTCCTGCGGGGTGCACCAACTACCCAACACCTCGATATAACTTCGGCCGGACACCACTTTCCTGGTCATGCCCGCCTCGGCCAAACGACACATTGCAACCCTACCTACAGCTCCACGATAGATGTCCCCGTCGTCTACATCCTAGCGCTCAGAGTTTCTTGGGCCATCGCCCTGTGCACTCCGAGTCGTTGCGTGCAGGGGGAAGCCAGCACCGGTGGGGCGCCGTTCCTGTCCGGCCCGCAACGTGACACTAGACGTCTGACAGACTTTCGGCTGATGCTACGATGCAGAACGCCCATACTATGCCCACAGGTTGGTAGTGCATCAGACCAGGGCCTGCTCGGATCAAATATCCAAATCGTTTAATGGACTAGGGCTTGCGGAACGAGCATGAGACTCACGAAAGATGTGACACCCCGTCGCCCCCGTCTCGAGGACTTGCGGCAAGGGCTAGAATAGCCCGGCCGCGCCTCGTATTCACCACTCGGCACCACACAGGCACCCGTCTTTCACACCACTCTCGCCTCTCAGGCGCACGCGTACCCCTCAGGTGTCGACCCGCCTTTCCAATAACATTGTAAAGTCCAAGTATCCGTCGTTCCATAACATCAGGGATCCGAGGTATCACCCTCATTGATTCCCACTCGATGTTCCGTCAAGTGAACTAGGAGAATCCCCTCATGGTCCACACTTTAGGTGTTGTACGACATCGTCGTTATCGGAAGCGGTGAAGGAGGAATCACCTCTCGATACCCGACCGAATAGCTACTCTAACAGGTTAACATCAGAAGTGCTACAAGAGGTTTCATCCCTCGGACTCGATAGTAACGCGCAGTTCGTTACAACTAAGGGGGGGGTGATGTGCGGTGTCGGTGTCCTGGTCTTCATTCCGTTGATCGGGTCTTCTGACGATCCCTGCGGCAGTCGGGATTATGGGGTCACTGATAGGTCTCTACCCAGCCTAGACTAAACGTTTAGGATATGCAGTTATTATCACAGCAGGTTACAATGAACAGGCTATGCATCAGAATAGGTACGCAGCGCAGCAGCAGCAATTCTAATGCAAGCATGAGAAATAGAATGGCGATTCGGGATGATCAAAGGGGGGCTTGCCTGGTTGCTCGGCGGCAAGGGCAAGGTCGTCTATGGTGTCTTCGTGATCCGAGCTGCTCGGTCTCGGGAACGACGTCGGGTCGGGGGCTTCGAGAGAGAAAAAGGGGAGAAACATTATAAATATAGAGCAAACATGATCATGACAAATCGATACACGGTGCTAGGGGTAGTCTAAAACGCAGCATCACACGTACAGACGGAGCGAGAGAAATACTGACGATATCCCGGTCTTTGGATTATCGGACAGAGGATAAGAGGGAACGGTTGCAAGTTCGGATAGTTAGAGACACGTGACGGACGAACGGCGCTCTTCAGATTCGTCTCGTCGTTCTGAGCAACTTTCATGTAGAAGTATTTTCATCGAGTTACGTTTTATTTAATATGATTTTCTAAAGTTTTTTTATTAATTTTCCTGAATTTTTTTATTGTTTAAATTAAACTATCCAGAATAGTGCCGCTGATGTCAGCATGACCATGCTGATGTCAGCAAGGTTAATAGGTTAACTAATTATTAGCTCTAATTAACCAGGGTTCTTAAGTGAATTAACATTTTAATTAGCTAATTAATTAAATTAGACTAATCTAAACAGTGTTAATTAACTAATTAATTATTTTATTTATTTTATTTTTTAGCTACACATGGCTAGGGCGGACACTCCGGCACGCGCCACCCAAATGGGGTCAGACATGTCGGAGCGTGCCCATTTGGGACCCGACTGTCGGTGCCCATGGCACGCGCGCGCGGACGGGGGGCGCGGACGGGCGAGTGCCGCGTCAGCGCGCGCCAGGGTGGAGCGGGCGCCCAGGGCGCGTCGCCGCGGCTGGCGGCGCGGCGGTTCCCGTGGGAGCGGCGGTGACCACCGGTGTCTGGGCGAGCGGGACCGGACGCGACGGAGAGGGGGGGGAGAGGATAAGCGGCGCGGCGGCGCGGGCGTGCTCACGTTGGGGGCCGAGTCGAGGCTGGCCGGTGACGGGGGGCGAGGAGGTGGCGCAGGTGTGGGGAGGAGGAGGCGAGGCATCCGGCGGGAGGGCGGCGGCGAGGACGTTGGCGACCGCGAGGGAGAGGCGAGGAGGCGGCGTCGGGCGAGGCAGATCGGCGCGGGGAGGCCGTCGGTGAGAGGAGGAACGAGAGGACGGCGAGGTGGTGGCTGGGGGCCGTTAGGCGGGCGGGCGGCAGGGCCGGCCGACGTGCGTGCGCGAGGCGCCGTAGGTGGCGTCGGTCGCCGGGGTCGGTGAACGCGCTCCTGCTGGGGGCGGTCCGTGGAGAAGAAGGACGAGGACGGCGCCCGCGTCGGGGACGGGCGGCGCGGTCGCCGGGTCGCCGGGCGACGGTGGAGCGGCGGCGGCGGCCGCCTCCTCCCGTCCCGATCCCAAAAAGGTGGGGGGGGGAAGACCGAGGTGGGGGGGGTGGATGGGGGGGATCGGGGGTTGGGCTAGGGTTTCGGGTGGGGGTGGATATGGGGATGGGGTGGCCGCCCAGGGAGGCCGTGCCCAGTTGGGCCGCCGGGGGGGGGAAGAGGGGGGTTTGCTCCTTTTTTTATTTTTCTTTTTGCTTTTTTTTCTTTTATCTTTTTCTTTTATTATAACCACAGCTCCTGTTTAGCAAATAGTTAGGAGCTCTATATGAATTTTGTAAAACTTAGAATTACTCCAACAATACTAGGCAATACCTACCACTACCAAAAATTGGTTTGGAGAAATAGGAGCTCCCACAATTTTTATAATAATTAATATGCATTAATCATTACTGTTTAATAATGTTAGTCACTTAATTAATTGATTATTTGTTGGCTACAATTTTAGACTTGCCTCTGCAACATTTGTTGTTTATCGAACATTTCAGTTTCTGTGTTTGAACAACTTTTATTTTCCACTTTAATTTAATTTGGATTTGACTTAGGAGTTGAAATGCAATATGATGCAATAATGATCATGCACTGTTAACCATGCTGACTTGGCATCATCAAAGGTTGGTTACTGTAGTTAACCACTGGGGTGTTACATGCTCACAAAGGCATTTCATTTCTTAAACTTATTTCAACTCCAAACTTTTTGTGCGTTCAGTATGCACCATTCAAGCCACTCATCATTTCCAACCCTTTCTGACTCTCATTTGCTATTTTTCATGCATTTACGATTTTTTGAGCTAAATGACCCTGAAATTGAAAGCACTACAAATGAACTCTGAAAGTGAAAGTTTGGCATGGTATCATCATTTCACCAACATAGCATGTGCTAAAAACGTTGAGAGGGTTTAGGCAAAAACTCGATGCACTTCATGTACAAAATGGACAATCTCTTTCGAAGTATCAGGGTTTCGGACGAAACCTCATCTGTTACAAGGCATTTCATTTTTTAAAACTTATTTCAACTCCAGATTTTTATGGCGTTCAGTATGCCACCATTCAACCACGTCATCAATTTCCACCCTTTCTGACTTCATTTGCTATTTTTATGCATTTATTGATTTTTTTTGAGCTAAATGACCTCAAATTGAAAAGCACTACAAATGAACTCGAAAAAGGTTGAAAGTTGGTGCATGGTATCATCATTTCCCTCACCCACATAGCATGTGCTAAAATGTAAAGGTTACGGCAAAACTGGATGCACTTCGTGTACAAAATGGAAATCTCTTTTCGAAGTATCAGGGTTTCGGACGAAAATCTCTGTTACAAGGCATTTCATTTTTTTAAACTTATTACAACTCTAGACTTTTTGTGCGTTCAGTATGCACCATTCAAAGCCCCATCAAATTTTCAACCCTTTCTGACTTCATTTGCTATTTTTCATGCATTTACTTTTTTTTTTGAGCTAAATGACCCTGAAATTGAAAAGCACTACAAATAACTCTGAAAGGTTGAAAGTTGGCATGGTATCATCATTTAATCCACATAGCATGTACTAAAAATTGAGAGGGTTACGCAAAACTGGATGCACTCATGTACAAATGGACACTCTCTTTGAAGTATCAGGGTTTCGGACAAACTCATCTGTTCCAAAAGGCATTCCTTTTTTAAACTTATTTCAACTCCTGACTTTTTGTGCGTTCAGTATACCCTTCAAAGCCACATCATCATTTCAATTTCACTCCTTTCTGACTTCATTTGCATTTTTCATGCATTTACTGATTTTTTGTGAGCTAAATGACCTGAATTGAAAAGCACTACGAAATGAACTCTGAAAGGTTGAAGTTGGCATGGTATCATCATTTCACCCACATAGCTTGGCTAAAAGTTGAGAGGGTTACGGCAAAAACTGGATGCACTTCGTGTACAAAATGGACATCTCTTCGAGTATCAGGGTTTCGCACGAAAACTCATTGTTACAAAGGCATTTCATTTTTTTTAAACTTATTTCAACTCCAGACTTTTGTGCGTTCAGTATGCCCATTCGAAGCACCTCATAAATTTTCAACCCTTTCTGACTTCATTTGCTATTTTTCATGCATTTACTATTTTTTTTAGCTAAATGACCCTGAATTGAAAAGCACTACGAATGACTCTGAAAAGGTTGAAAGTTGGCATGGTATCATCATTTATCACCCACATAGCATGTGCTTAAAAGTTGAGAGGGTTACAGACAAAAACTGGATGCACTTCGTGTACAAAATGGACAATCTCTTTCGAAGTATCAGGGTTTCGGACGAAATCATCTGTTACAGGCATTTCATTTTTTTTAAACTTATTTCAATCCCCAGACTTTTTGTGCGTGTAGTATGCACCTTTCAAAGCCACTCATCAATTTTTCCAACCCTTTCTACTTAATTTGCTATTTTTCATCATGCTTTACTGATTTTTTTAAGCTAAATACCCTAAATTGAAAAGCACCTACCAAATTG
>CM022299.1:474548977-474565295 GCA_011799875.1 Thinopyrum elongatum | reverse complement strand
CTCTTTCGAAGTATCAGGGTTTCGGACGAAAACTCATCTGTTACAACAGCATTTCATTTTTTTAAACTTATTTCAACTCCAGACTTTTTGTGCATTCAGTATGCACCATTCAAAGCCACATCATCAATTTCCATCCCTTTCTGACTTCATTTGCTATTTTTCATGCATTTACTGATTTTTTGAGCTAAATGACCCTGGAATTGAAAAGCACTACGAATGAACTCTGAAAAGGTTGAAAGTTGGCTTGGTATCATCATTTCACCCACATAGCATGTGCTTAAAGGTTGACAGGGTTACAGCAAAAACTGGATGCACTTCGTGTACAAAATGGACAATCTCTTTCGAAGTATCAGGGTTTCGGACGAAAATCATCTGTTACAAAGGCATTTCATTTTTTTAAAATTATTTCAACTCCAGACTTTTTGTGCGTTTAGTATGCACCATTCAAAGCCACGTCATCAATTTCCAACCCTTTCTGACTTCATTTGCTATTTTCATGCATTTACTGATTTTTTTGAGCTAAATGACCCTAAAATTGAAAAGCACTACAAATGAACTCTGAGAAGGTTGAAAGTTGGCATGGCATCATCATTTAATCGCCATAGCATGTGCTAAAAAGTTCAGAGGGTTACGGCAAAAACTGGATTCACTTCGTGTACAAAATGGACAATCTCTTTCGAAGTATCAGGGTTTCGCACGAAAACTCATCTGTTACAAAAGGCATTTCATTTTTAAAACTTATTTCAACTCCAGACATTTTGTGCGTTCAATATGCACCATTCAAAGCCACATCATCAATTTCCAACCCTTTCTGACTGCATTTGATATTTTTCATGCATTTACTGATTTTTTTGAGCTAAAGGACCCTGAAATTGAAAAGCACTACAAATGAACCCTGAAAAGGTTGAAAGTTGGCATGGTATCATCATCTCACCCACATGGCATGTGCTAAAAAGTTGAGAGGGTTATGACAAAAACTGGATGCACTTCGTGTACAAAATGGACAATCTCTTTCGAAGTATCACGGTTTCGGACGAAAACTCATCTGTTACAAAAGGCATTTCATTTTTTAAACTTATTTTAACTCCAGACTTTTTGTGCGTTCAGTATGCTCCATTCAAAGCCACATCACCAATTTCCAACCCTTTCTGACTTCATTTGATATTTTTCATGCATTTACTGATTTTTTTGAGCTAAATGACCCTGAAATTGAAAAGCACTACAAATGAACTCTGAAAAGGTTTAAAGTTGGCATGGTTTCATCATTTCACCCACATAGCATGTGCAAAATTGTTGAGAGGGTTACGGCAAAAACTAGATGCACTTTGTGTAAAAAATGGACAATCTCTTTCGAAATATCAGGGTTTCGGGTGAAAACTCATCTGTTGCAAATGCATTTCATTTTTTAAACTTATTTCAACTCCAGACTTTTTGTGCATTTAGTATGCACCATTCAAAGCCACGCCATCAATTTCCAACCCTTTCTGACTTCGTTTGCTATTTTTCATGCATTTACTGATTTTTTTGAGCTAAATGACCCTGAAATTGAAAAGCACTACAAATGAACTCTGAAAAGGTTGAAAGTTGGCATGGTATCATCATTTCACCCACATAGCATGTGCTAAAAAGTTGAGTGGGTTACGGCAAAAACTGGATGCACTTCGTGTACAAAATCGACAATCTCTTTCGAAGTATCAGGGTTTCGCACGAAAACTCATCTGTTACAAAGGCATTTCATTTTTTTAAACTTATTTCAACTCCAGACTTTTTGTGCGTTCAGTATGCACCATTCGAAGCCACATCATAAATTTTCAACCCTTTCTGACTTCATTTGCTATTTTTGATGCGTTTACTGATTTTTTTGAGCTAAATGACCCCGAAATTGAAAAGCACTACAAATGAACTCTGAAAAGGTTGAATGTTGGCATGGTATCATCATTTGATTGACATAGCATGTTCTAAAAAGTTGAGAGGGTTACGGGAAAAACTGGATGAACTTCGTGTACAAAATGGACACTCTCTTTCGAAGTATCACGGTTTCGCACGAAAACTCATTTGTTACAACAGGCATTTCATTTTTTAAACTTATTTCAACTCCAGAATTTTTGTGCGTTTAGTATGCACCATTCAAAGCCACATCATAAATTTGCAACCCTTTTTGACTTCATTTGATATTTTTCATGCGTTTACTGATTTTTTTGAGCTAAATGACCCTGAAATTGAAAAGCACTACAAATGAACTCTGAAAAGGCTGAAAGTTGGCTTGGTATCATCATATCACCCACATAGCATGTGCTAAAAAGTTTAGAGGGTTGCGGCAAAAACTGGATGCACTTCGTGGACAAAATGGACAATCTCTTTCGAAGTATCAGGGTTTCAGACAAAAACTCATTTGTTACAAAGGCATTTCATTTTTTTAAACTTATTTCAACTCCAGAATTTTTGTGCGTTTAGTATGCACCATTCAAAGCCACGTCATCATTTTCCAACCCTTTCTGACTTCATTTGCTATTTTTCATGCATTTATTGATTTTTTTTAGCTAAATGACCCTGAAATTGAAAAGCACTACAAATGAACTCTGAAAAGGGAAAGTGGGCATGGTATCATCATTTCACCCAACATAGCTGTGCTAAAAGTTGAGAGTGGGTTACGGCAAACACTTCGTGTACAAAATGGACAATCTCTTTCGAAGTATCATGGTTTCGGACGAAAACTCATCTGTTACAAAGGCATTTCATTTTTTTAAAATTATTTCAACTGTAGACTTTTTGTGTGTTCAGTATACACCATTCAAAGCCACGTCATCAATTTCCAACCATTTCTGACTTCATTTGCTATTTTTCATGCATTTACTGATTTTTTTAGCTAAATGACGCTAAAATTGAAAAGCACTACAAATGAACTCTGAAAAGGTTGAAAGTTGGCATGGTATCATCCTTTAATCCACATAGCATGTGCTAAAAATTTGAGAGGGTTACGGCAAAAACTGGATGCACTTCGTGTACAAAATGGACAATCTCTTTCGAAGTATCAGGGTTTCGGAAGAAAACTCATCTGTTACAAAATGCATTTCATTTTTTAAACTTATTTCAACTCCAGACTTTTTGTGCATTCAGTATGCACCATTCAAAGCCACATCATCAATTTCCAACCCTTTTTGACTTCATTTGCTATTTTTCATGCACTTACTGATTTTTTTGAGCTAAATGACCATGAAATTGAAAAGCACTTCGAATGAACTCTGAAAAGGTTGAAAGTTGGCTTGGTATTATCATTTCACCCACATAGCATGTGCTAAGAAGTTGAGAGGGTTACGGCAAAAACTGGATGCACTTCGTGTACAAAATGGACAATCTCTTTCGAAGTATCAGGGTTTCGGACGAAAACTCATTTGTTACAAAGGCATATAATTTTTTTAAACTTATTTCAACTCCAGACTTTTTGTGCATTCAGTATGCATCATTCAAAGACACGTCATCAATTTCCAACCCTTTCTGACTTCATTTGCTATTTTTCATGCATTTATTGATTTTTTTTGAGCTAAATGACCCTAAAATTGAAAAGCAAAACAAATGACCTCTGAAAAGGTTGAAAGTTGGCATGATATCATCATTTCACCCCCATAGAATGTGCTAAAAAGTTGAGAGGGTTACGGCAAAAACTGAAATGGACAATCTCAATCGAAGTATGAGGGTTTCGGACGAAAACTCATCTGTTTCAAAGGCATTTCATTGTTTTAACTTGTTTCAACTCCAGCCTTTTTGTGTGTTTAGTATACACCATTCAAAGCCACATCATCAATTTCCAACCATTACTGACTTCATTTGCTATTTTTCATGCATTTACTGATTTTTTTAGCTAAATGACCCTGAAATTGAAAAGGACTTCAAATGAACTTTCAAAAGGTTGAAAGTTGGCATGATATCATCATTTCACCAACTTAGCATGTGTTAAAAAGTTGAGAGGGTTACGACAAAAATTGGATGCACTTCATGTACAAAATAGACAATCTCTTTCGAAGTATCAGGGTTTCGGACGAAAACTCATCTATTACAAAGGCATTTCATTTTTTTAAACTTATTTCAACTCCAGACTTTTTGTGCGTTCAGTATGCACCATTCAAAGCCGCGTCATCAATTTCCAACCCTTTCTTACTTCATTTGCTATTTTTCATGCATTTACTAATTTTTTATAGCTAAATGACCCTGAAATTAAAAAGCACTACAAATGAACTCTGAAAAGGTTGAAAGTTGGCATGGTATCATCATTTCACCCACATAGCATGTGCTAAAAAGTTGAGAGGGTTATGGCAAAAACTGGATGCACTTCGTGTACAAAATGGACAATCTCTTTCGAAGTATCAGGGTTTCGCACGAAAATTCATCTGTTACAAAGGCATTTCATTTTTTTAAACTTATTTCAACTCCAAACTTTTTGTGCGTTTAGTATGCAACATTCAAAGCCACATCATAAATTTTCAACCCTTTCTGACTTCATTTGCTATTTTTCATGCATTTACTGATTTTTTAAGCTAAATGACCCTGAAATTGAAAAGCACTACAAATGAACTCTGAAAAAGTCGAAAGTTGGCATGGTATCATCATTTCACCCACATAGCATGTGCTAAAAAGTTGAGAGGGTTACGGCAAAAACTGGATGCACTTCGTGGACAAAATGAATAATCTCTTTCGAAGTATCAGGGTTTCGGACGAAAACTCATTTGTTACAAAGGAATTTCATTTTTTTAAACTTATTTCAACTCCAGAATTTTTGTGCATTTAGTATGCACCATTCAAAGCCAAGTCATCAATTTCCAACCCTTTCTGACTTCATTTGCTATTTTTCATGCATTTATTGATTTTTTGAGCTAAATGACCCTGAAATTGAAAAGCACTACAAATGAACTCTGAAAAGGTTGAAAGTTGGCATGGTATCATCATTTCATCCACATAGCATGTGCTAAAAAGTTGAGAGGGTTACGGCAAAAACTGGATGCACTTCGTGTACAAAATGGACAATCTCTGTCGAAGTATCAGGGTTTCGGACGAAAACTCATCTGTTAGAAAAGCATTTCATTTTTTTAACTTATTTCAACTCCAGACTTTTTGTGTGTTCAGTATACACCATTCAAAGCCACATCATCAATTTCCAACCCTTTCTGACTTCATTTGCTATTTTTCATGCATTTGCTGATTTTTTTTAGCTAAATGACCCTGAAATTGAAAAGCACTACAAATGAACTTTTAAAAGGTTGAAAGTTGGCATGGTATCGTCATTTCACCCACATAGCATGTGCTAAATAGTTGAGAGGGATACGGCAAAAACTGGATGCACTTCATGTACAAAATGGACAATCTCTTTCGAAGTATTAGGGTTTCGGACGAAAATTCGTCTGTGACAAAGGTATTTCATTTTTTTAAACTTATTTCAACTCCAGACATTTTGAGCGTTCAGTATGCACCATTCAAAGCCACGTCTTCAATTTCCAACGCTTTCTGACTTCATTTGCCATTTTTCATGCATTTACTATTTTTTTAGCTAAATGACCCTGAAATTGAAAAGCACTACTAATGAACTCTGAAAAGGTTGAAAGTTGGCATGGTTTCATCATTTCACCCACATAGCTTGTGCTAAATTGTTGAGAGGGTTACGGCAAAAACTAGATGCACTTCGTGTAAAAAATGGACAATCTCTGTCGAAGAATCCGGGTTTCGAACGAAAACTCATCTGTTACAAAGGCATTTCATTTTTTAACTTATTTCAACTCCAGACTTTTTGTGTGTTCAGTATACACCATTCAAAGCCACGTCATCAATTTCCAACCCTTTCTGACTTCATTTGCTATTTTTCATGCATTTACTGATTTTTTTAGCTAAATGACCCTGAAATTGAAAAGCACTACAAATGAACTTTTAAAAGGTTGAAAGTTGGCATGATATCATCATTTCACCCACATACATGTGTTAGAAAGTTGAGAGGGTTACGACAAAAATTGGATGCACTTCGTGTACAAAATGGACAATCTCTTTCGAAGTATCAGGGTTTCGAACGAAAACTCATCTGTTACAAAGGCATTTCATTTTTTTAAACTTATTTCAACTCCAGACTTTTTGTGTGTTCAGTATGCACCATTGAAAGCCACATCATCAATTTCCAACCCTTTCTGACTTCATTTGCTATTTTTCATGCATTTACTGATTTTTTTGAGCTAAATGACCCTGAAATTGAAAAGCACTACAAATGTACTCTGAAAAGGTTGAAAGTTGGCATGGTATCATCATTTCACCCACATAGCATGTGCTAAAAAGTTGAGAGGGTTACGGCAAAAACTGGATGCACTTCGTGTACAAAATGGACAATCTCTTTCGAAGTATCAAGGTTTCGGACGAAAACTCATCTGTTACAAAGGCATTTCATTTTTTTAAACTTATTTTGTGATGCCCCCGGCCCGACCATGCACTAATCATACACGCAAATGCACACGATCAAGCGTAAGGACTCACGGGAAGATATCACAACACAACTCTAAAACATAAATAAAGTCATACAAGCTTTATATTACAAGCCAAGGGCCACGAGGGCTCGAATACGTAAGCTTGCGTACAAGCGTCAGCGGAAGCATCAGATATCTGAGTACAGATATGAAACAGAAACAGAAAGGCCTTTAGAAAGGCGGGGCAAAATAAAACACTACGATCGAAAGGCGAAGGCCTCCTGCCTGGGACCCTCCGATCCTACTCCTGGTCGTCAGCCAACTCGTAGTAGTATCCATCCTCTGGGTAGTTGTAGTAGCGATCGACGGGGCATCTGTCTCAAGGGGGCTCCGTCATCTTGGTCACGACAAACTGATATGGGGAGAAAAGGAAAACAAAGCAACCGTGAGTACTCAGAAGTACTCAGCAAGCAAGGATCTACACTACATATGCAACATTTTCAAAGGGAGGCTGTATATGTGGACTGGGCTGCAGAAATGCCAGAATAGAGAGAAGGCATAGTCCTATCGAAGACTAGCATCTTCAGAGGTCTTGCAGCAGTAGAAGAGAGTAGAACAATACAATGTAATGTAGCAGTATCATTAAGTCTCATCCTCACCCAGAGATCCTTTCTCGACTACCTGCGAGAAAGCAATCCCAGAGCCATACAATCATCAACCTCGTCCAGAGATCCCTTCTCGACTCCCTACGAGAAGCAATCCCAGAGCCATACATACAGGTCTCATCACAGGTATCCAGTTCTAGTTGTATCGATCGGGATACAACTCCGAGTGTCCTTTACCGTAGGACCGGCTATCGATAGAAGTGTTCTTCCCTGCAGGGGTGCACCAACTTACCCATCACGCTCGCTTAACTCCGGCCGGACACACTTTCCTGGGTCATGCCCGGCCTCGGCCAAACAACACATCGCAACCCTACCTACAGCTCAGCAGAGAGGTCCCCGTTGGTCTACATCCTAAGCGCAAGGGGGTCTTGGCCATCGCCCCTCGCCCTCCGGGTCGTTGCGTACAGGGTGGATACCAGCATCGCCTCGGGTGGCCGACACGATCCGACCGTGCCGCCATGCTGAACTGGACGTCTGACAGAGCTTTCGGCTGATGCATACGATGCAGAACACCCATACTATGCCCACGTGATGGTTAGTGCTATCAGACCAGAGGCCTGCTCGGATCAAATATCCAAATCGTTAGGACTAGGGGCTTGCGGTAACGAGCAGAGACTCACGAAAGATGTGACCCCGTCGCCCCGTCTCGAGGACTTGCTGCGAGGGTTAAGACTGCCCGGCCGCGCCTCGTATTCACCACTCGGGCACCACACTGGCACCCGTCTTCACAACACTCGCCTCTCAGGCGCACGCGGGTACCCCTCAGGGTCGACCCGCCTATCCAAGTAACAGTGTAAAGTCCAAGTATCCGTGTGTCCATAACATCAGGGGAATCTGAGGTATCACCCTCGTTGGACTCCTACACGATGTATCCGTCAAGGTGAACTTAAGGAGGAATCACCCTCTCTGGGTCCACACTTGAGGTGCTATACGACAGCGTCGTTATCGGAAGCGGTGAAGGAGGAATCACCCTCGATGACCACGACCGATTAGCTACTCTACAGATTTAACATCAGGAGTGCTATAAGAGGTTTCACCCTCGGCACTCGATGGTTACGCTGCAGTGTCGTTACAACTAAAGGGGGTGATGTGCGGTGTCGGGGCCTGGTCTTCAATCCCGTTGATCAGGTCTTCTGATGATCCAGCGCGGTAGTCGGGATAAGTGGGGTCACTGATAGGTCTCTACCCAGCCTAAACTAAGCAGTTTAGGATATGCAGGTAATTATCAACAGCAGGATACAATAAACAGGCTATGCATCAGAATAGGTAAAGCAGCTGCAGCAGCAATTCTAATGCAAGCATGAGAAATAGAATGGGCGATATCGGGATGGTCAAAAGGGGGGCTTGCCTGGTTGCTCGGCGGCAAGCGCAAGGTTGTCAATGGTGTCTTCGGGCTCCGGAGCTGCGTCGGTCTCGGGGACGACCTCGAGGTCGGGGGCTATCGAGAGAGAAGAGGGGGAGGAAACAGTATAAATATAGAGCAAACATGAGCAACACAAAGTACGACATGACAATGTGCAGTGCCGGGTGTGTCCTAACGTATGGTTGCACGTCACCGAGGAAGGGGGAATCCATCCGGGAATGTTTTCCCGGTTCCGGACATTTGTCAGACAGATGACCGGAGGGGAACGGTTGCATGTTCGGATAGTTAGGGACGTGTGACGGACGAACGGACCGTGTATTCGGATTCGTCTCGTCGTTCTGAGCAACTTTCATGTACAAAGTTTTTCCATCGGAGTTACGGATTATTTAATATGATTTTCTAAAGTTTTTATTAATTTCTGGATTTTAATTAATTATTTAAATTAACATTATCCGAAACAGTGTCTTGCTGACGTCAGCATGACGTCAGGGGACTGTTAGGGTTAATTAGGGTTAACTAATTAATTAATACTTAATTAAACTAATTAATTAATTAGATTAACCTAATCAGGATTAATTAAACTAATTAATTCACTAATTAATTAATTAATTATTTTATTAATTCATTTTTATTATTAAAAATGTTCTGGGCCGTGGGCCCCGTTTGACAGTGGCCCGAGCCGGACATATCCGTCGGTGCCCGTTCGGGCGCCGGACACGTCCGGGGCTCGCACAACGCGCGCGGGGGGCAACAGGCAACGGCGGGCACGGCGCCGGCCGAGGAGGGCGAGGCCAGGGCCGAAGCGCGGCGCGGCGAGGCCGGGGAGCAGCAACAGTAACGCGGCAGCAGGCGGCGCGGCGGAGCAGCGGGAGGCGGACGGCGGCACTGCAGGGGGGAAGCAATGGCGGCCGTGGAGGATAACGGCAGCAGCAGTAGCGAGCAGGGGCGGCGCGACGCGAACGGGGCGAGGCCGCGTGCAGCCAGCGACGAGGCGCGGCGACGGCGAGCAGAGGCCATTGTGGAGGCGTGCGTGGGCGTGCCCAGGACACGGCGGGCGCGCGTGGCCAGGGACGGTGAGCGTGTCCCCGGGCGCGGCAGTAGGCGGGGTCGGACGGCACGGGCTCTGCGCGGGTGTGCGGGTGCGGCGGCGATGCGGGCACAGATAGGCGGATGGGAACGGAGGGGGTTCTCACCCACGTTGATGGGGAGTGGGGCGGCGAGGCGCGATGTGGCCGGCGAGGGAGAGGCGAGGAGGAGCGACGGGGTGCAGCGAGGTCCGACGATGGGGCGGCGCAGGGGAGTTGGTGACGGCGCGAGGCGCCGGGGTCGACGACGAGGCGAGGCCGCACGGCGATGGCGACCGGCGACGGCGACGGGGTCGGGGGCGCGCGCGGTGCGGCGCCCGATCCTGAATCGGGAAAGGGGGGAAGTGAGAGGGGATCGGCTAGGGTTTCGTGCGGGCGAGGCCATATAGGCCAGGGCGAGCGCGGGTGGGCCAGCTGGGCCGGCCGGTTGGGCCGGTTGGCCCAGTTGGCCGGGGTTTTCTTTTTCTTTCTTTTCTATTTTTTCTCTTTACTGTTTTGCCTTTTGTTTTTATTTCAAATAACTTTTGTAAAATATGAGACTGGTCCAAATATTCACAGTGCAATATATCCTACCACCAAAAACTATTTTGGGGTTAACATCTTTTCATATTTATTTTAGATTAAATAAATGGTTATTAAATATTATTTTTATCCACTGTTCGAGGATGATTGAGTCACTTATCCAATTCCAATAAGGTTGGTTTCAATTTTAGAAGTGTCTCTGGAATATTTGTTATTTATCTGACATTTTAGTTTATGTGTTCGAACAACTTTTATTTTCCACTTTCATTTAAATTTGAATTTGACTTAGGAGTTGAAATGCAATATGATGCTAATGATGATCAAGCACTATTGATCATCATGACATGGCATAATCGAAAGGGTGATTACTGTAGTTAACCACTGGGGGTGTTACATATTTCAACTACAGACTTTTTTTGCGTTGAGTATGCACCATTGAAAGCCACATCATCAATTTCCAACCCTTTCTAACTTCATTTGCTATTTTTCATCCATTTACTGATTTTTTTGAGCTAAATGACCCTGAAATTGAAAAGCACTACAAATGAACTCTGAAAAGGTTGAAAGTTGGCATGGTATCATCATTTCACCCACATAGCATGTGCTAAAAAGTTGAGAGGGTTACGGAAAAAACTAGATGCACTTCGTGTATGAAATCGACAATCTCTTTCGAAGTATCACGGTTTCGCACAAAAACTCATCTGTTACAAAGGCATTTCATTTTTTTAAACTTATTTCAACTCCAGACTTTTTGTGCGTTTAGTATGCACCATTCGAAGCCACATCATAAATTTTCAACCCTTTCTGACTTCATTTGCTATTTTTCGTGCATTTACTGATTTTTTTGAGCTAAATGACCCTGAAATTGAAAAGCACTACAAATGAACTCTGAAAAGGTTGAAAGTTGGCATGGTATCATCATTTAATTTACATAGGATGTTCTAAAAAGTTGAGAGGGTTACGGCAAAAACTGGATGAACTTCGTGTACAAAATGGACAATCTCTTTCGAAGTATCACGGTTTCGCACGAAAACTCATTTGTTACAACAGCCATTTCATTTTTTAAAGTTATTTCAACTCCAGACTTTTTGTGCATTTAGTATGCACCATTCAAAGCCACATCATAAATTTTCAACCCTTTCTGACTTCATTTGATATTTTTCATGCATTTATTGATTTTTTTAGCTAAATGGCCCTGAAATTGAAAAGCACTACAAATGAACTCTGAAAAGGTTGAAAGTTGGCATGGTATCATCATTTCACCCACATAGCATGTGCTAAAAAGTTGAGAGGGTTACTGCAAAAACGGGATGCACTTCGTGTACAAAATGGACAATCTCTTTCGAAGTATCAGGGTTTCGGACGAAAACTCATCTGTTACAAAGGCATTTCATTTTTTTTAAATTATTTCAACTGTAGACTTTTTGTGTGTTCAGTATACACCATTCAAAGCCACGTTATCAATTTCCAACCGTTTCTGACTTCATTTGCTATTTTTCATGCATTCACTGATTTTTTTTAGCTAAATGACCCTAAAATTGAAAAGCACTACAAATGAACTTTTAGAAGGTTGAAACTTGGCATGGTATCATCATTTCACCCACATAGCATGTGCTAAAAACTTGAGAGGGTTACGGCAAAAATTGGATGCACTTCGTGTACAAAATGGACAATCTCTTTCGAAGTATCAAGGTTTCGGACGAAAACTCATCTGTTACAAAGGCATTTCATTTTTTTAAACTTATTTCAACTCCAGACATTTTGTGCGTTCAGTATGCACCATTCAAAGCCACGTCATCAATTTCCAACCCTTTTTGACTTCATTTGCTATTTTTCATGCATTTATTGTATTTTTTGAGCTAAATGACCCTCAAATTGAAAAGCACCACAAATGAACTCTAAAAAATGACGTGGCTTTTAATGGGTGTACTGAACACACAAAACTGTTACAGTTGAAATAATTTTAAAAAATGAAATCTTTACGCAACATGAGTTTTCGTCCGAAACCCTATACTTCGCAGAGATTGTCCATTTTGTCAACACGAAGTGCATCCGTTTTTTTTTGCTTAACCCTTCAACTTTTTAGCACTCTCTTTGTCGATTAAGATGATGATACCATGCCAACTTTCCACAACCTTTCAGAGTCATTTGTAGTGCTTTTCAATTTCAGGGTCATTTAGCTCAAAAAAATCAGTAATGCATGAAAATAGCAATGAAGTCAGAAGGGTTGAAAATTTATGATGTGCTTTGAATGGTGCGATACTTAGCGTAACCCAACAATGTCGGAGTTTTAACTGATTGTTTTAACAAACATGCTGTAACAATCGAATTTTTCGTCCGAACCTGATTCTTCGAAGAGATTGTCCATTTGTACACGAGTGCATCCATTTTTTGCCGTAACCCTCTCACATTTTAGCACATGCTATGTGGGAAATGATGATACCATCCAACCTTTCAACTTTTTAGAGTTCATTTGTGATGCTTTCAATTTGAGGGTTCATTTAGTCCAAAAAAATCAGAATGCATGAAAATCAAATGAAGTCAAAAAGGTTGAAATTGATGACGTGGCTTTGATGGTGCATACTGAACCACAAAAAGTCTGGAGTTGAAATAAGTTTAAAAAATGAAAAATGCCTTTTGTAAACATGAGTAAATTTTTGTCCGAAACCTGATACTGTCGAAAGAGATTGTCCATTTTGTACACGAAGTGCATCCGTTTTTGGCCGTAACCCTCTCAATTTTTTAGCACTGCTTTGTCGATTAAATGATGATACCATGCCAACTTTCAACCTTTTCAGAGTCATTTTGTATGCTTTCAATTTCAGGGTCTTTTAGCTCAAAAAATCAGAAATGCATGAAAAATGCAAATCAAGTCAAAAGTGTTGAAAATTTATGATGTGGCTTTGAATGGTGCGTACTGAACCACAAAAAGTCTAAGTTAAATAATTTAAAAAAAAATGAAATTGTTTGTAACATAACTGATTTCTCCCGAAACCCTGATACTTTCGAAGAGATTGTCCATTTTGTACATCGAAGTGCATCCAGTTTTTTGGCCGTAACCCTCTCACATTTTAGCCATGCTATGTGGGTAAATGATGATACCATGCCAACCTTTCAACCTTTTAGAGTTCATTTGTGGTGCTTTTCAATTTGAGGGTCATTTAGCTCAACAAATAAACAATAAATGCATGAAAAAAGTAGCTAAAGGAATTCAGAAAGGTTGGCCTTGATGAAGCGTGGCTTTGAATGGGCTACTGAACGAACAAAATGTCTGGAGTTGAATAATTTTAAAATGAAATGCCTTTGTAACTGATGAGTTTTCGTCCGAAACCCTGATACTTCGAAAGAGATTGTCATTTTGTACAACGAGAGTGCACAATGTTTTGCCGTAGCCCTCTCAAATTTTTATCACATCTATGTGGTTAAAGGATGATACCATGCCACTTCACCTTTTCAGATTATTTGTAGTGTGCGTTTTCAATTTCAAGGGTCATTTAGCTCAAAAAAAATCAGTAATCACAAAAAATAGCAATGAAGTCAGAAATGTGGGATGAAAATTTATGATGTTGCTTTGAATGGTGCATACTGAATGCACAAAAAGAAAGAAGGGGTCTTGAGTTGAATAAGTTTTAAAAATCAAATGCCTTTGTAACAGATGAGTTATTCATCCGCAAACCCGATACTTAACGAAGAGATGTCCATAATGGTTGTAAACGAAGTAGCATCCAATGTTGTGCCTTACCCTCGTCACACTGTTTTAGCACATGTAGGGTTGGGGGGGATGATAATGGCGAGGGAATGAGGTAGAGCGAGGAGGGTGAAGAGAAGAAAAAGGGGGGGAGAGGGGACGAATGGGGGGGGTGGGGGGGAGGGGGGGGGGGGGTGGAGGAGGGGGTGGGGGGGGGGTGGGGAAGGGGGAGATGTGAAGGAGAGAGGGGGGGGAAGGGGGGGAGGGACGATCGAAGCTTTAACCAAAGAGTTCATTTGTAGTGCTTTTCAATTTAGGTCATTTAGCTAAAAAAATTATTGAAATGGCATAAAAAGTGGCAATGAAGTTCAAAAACCTTTTGGAATTGATGAACTTGGGCTTTGAAATGGTGTATACTGAACACCACAAATGTCTACAGTGAAATAATTTTAGAAAAATGAAATGCCTTTCGAAACAATGAGTTTTCGTCCGAGGACCCTGATGCGGCGCCGAAGATGTTGCCAGTTTTTGACGAGAATGCATCCCGTTTTTGCAGTAGACCCTCTCACTTTTAACACTGTATGTGGAAATGTAAATGATGATATGCATGTCCACTTTCATTACCTTTTAAAAGTGGCAGTTTGTAGGTGCTTTTCAATTATCAGGTGTCGGTTTAGACTAACAAAGGGGGGGAAGGGATCATGTAAATGCATGAAAAACCAAATAAGTCAGAAGGGTGGGAACTTGATGACCTGGCTTGTAATGGTGTAATACTGAAGCCAACACAAAAATCGTGAGTTGAAATAAGAAAAAAAAATGAAATGCCTTTGTAAAAGATGTAGTTTTCGTCCGACCAAACCACGATTCTTGCGAAGAGATTGTCCATTTTTACACGAAGTGCAATCCAGTTTTTGCCGTAACCCCTCAAACTTTTTAGCACATGCTATGTGGGTAATATGGATATCCCATGCCAACTCAACCTTTTCAGGAGTTCATTCGTAGTGCTGTTCAATTTCAGGGTCATTTAGCTCAAAAAAATCAGTAAATGCAGTGAAAAATAGCAATGAATTCAGAAATGTTGGAAATTGATGATTGGGGCTTTGAATGGTGCATACTGAACGCACAAAAAGTCCTGGGAGTTTGAAATAAGTTAAAAAATGAAATGCCTTTTGTAACAATGAGTTTTGGTCCGAAACCCTGATACTTCGAAGAGATTGTCCATTTTGGTACCGAAGTGCATCCAGTTTTTCCGTAACCCTCTCTCAATTTTTAGCCCTGCTTGTGTCGATTAAATGATGATACCATGCCACCTTCACTTCAACCTTTTCAGAGTCATTGTGTAGAGTGCTTTCATTCAGTCATTTAGCTCAAAAAAATCAGTAAATGCTGAAAAATAGCAAATGAGTCAGAAAGGGTTGAAAATTTATGATGTGGCTTTGAATGGTCGTACTGAACGCACAAAAAGTCTAAGTGAAATACGTTTAAAAATGAAATGGCTTTGTAACAGATAGTTTTCGTCCGAACCCTGATACTCGAAAGAGATTGTCCATTTTGTACACGAAGTGCACTCAAGTTTTTGCCGTAACCCTCTCAACATTTTAGCACATGCTATGTGGTTAAATGATGATACCATGCCAACTTTCAACCTTTTTTAGAGTTCATTTGTGGTGCTTTTCAATTTGAGGGTCATTTAGCTCAAAAAATACAATAAATCATGAAAATAGCAAATGAAGTCAAAAGGGTTGGAAATTGGATGCGGTGGCTTTGAATGGTGCATATGACCGCAACAAAATGTTGAGTTGAATAAGTTTAAAAAAATGAAATGCCTTTGTAACAGATGAGTTTTTCGCGAAACCTTGATACTTCAAAGAGATTGTCCATTTTGTACACGGTGAGTGCATCAATTTTTGCCGTAACCCTCTCAGTTTTTAGCACATGCTATGTGGGTGAAATGATGATACCAGGCCAAGTTTATCAACCTTCTAAAGTTCATTTGTAGTCTTTTCAATTTTAGGGTCATTTAGCTAAAAAAAATCAGTGAATGATGAAAAATAGCAATGAGTCAGAACTGTTGAAAGACGGGGAAATTGATAACGTGGCTTTGAATGGTGTATCGGAACACACAAAAAGTCTAAGCAGGTTAAAATTTAAAAAAAATGAAATGCCTTTGTAACAATGAGTTTTTCGTACCAGAACCCTATACTTCGAAAGAGATTGTCCATTTTGTACACAAGTGCATCCCGTTTTTGCAGTAACCCTCTCAACTTTTTAGCACATGCTATGTGGGTGAAATGATGATACCATGCCAATTTCAACCCTTTTCAGAGTTCATGGTGTAGTGCTTTTCAATTTCAGGGCCATTTAGCTAAAAAATCATAAATGCATGAAAAATATCAATGAGTCAGAAAGGGTTGAAAATTTATGATGTGGCTTTGAATGGGGCATACTATGCACAAAAAGTCTGGAGTTGAAATACTTTAAAAATGAAATGGCTTTTGTAACAAATGAGTTTTTCGTGCGAACCGTGATACTTCGAAAGAGATTGTCCATTTTGTTACACG
>CM022299.1:474530457-474543462 GCA_011799875.1 Thinopyrum elongatum | reverse complement strand
AGGTTGAAAGTTGGCATGGTATCATCATTTAATCGACAAAGCATGTGCTAAAAATTTGAGAGGGTTACGGCAAAAACTGGATGCACTTCGTTACAAAGGCATTTCATTTTTTTAAACTTATTTCAACTCCAGACATTTTGTCCATTCAGTATGCACCATTCAAAGCCACGTCATCAATTTCCAACCCTTTCTGACTTCATTTGCTATTTTTCATGCATTTATTGTATTTTTTGAGCTAAATGACCCTCAAATTGAAAAGCACCACAAATGAACTCTAAAAAGGTTGAAAGTTGGCATGGTATCATCTGTTACAAAGGCATTTCATTTTTTTAAACTTATTTCAACTCCAGACTTTTTGTGTGTTCAGTATACACCATTCAAAGCCACGTCATCAATTTCCAACCCTTTCTGACTTCATTTGCTATTTTTCATGCATTTACTTATTTTTTTAGTTAAATGACCCTGAAATTGAAAATCACTACAAATGAACTTTTAAAAGGTTGAAAGTTGGCATGATATCATCATTTCACCCACATACATGTGTAAAAAAGTTGAGAGGGTTACGGCAAAAATTGGATGCACTTCGTGTACAAAATGGACAATCTCTTTCGAAGTATCAGGGTTTCGGACGAAAACTCATCTGTTACAAAGGCATTTCATTTTTTTAAATTTTTTCAACTCCAGACTTTTTGTGCGTTCAGTATGCACCATTGAAAGATGAAATCTGAAAAGGTGAAAGTTGGCATGTATCATCATTTAATTTACATAGGATGTTCTAAAAAGTTGAGGAGGGTTACGGCAAAAACTGGGTATGAACTTCGTGTACACAAAATGGACAAATCTCTTTCGAAGTATACGGTTCGCGCACGACACCAAATCATTTTGTTATCTTCACAAAAGCCATTTCATTTTTTAAAGTTATTATTGCAACTCCAGACTTTTTGTGCATAGTATGCCCCATTCAAACGCCACATCATAAATTTTCAACCCTTTCGACATCATTTGATTTTTTCATGCATTTATGATTTTCTTAGCTAAATGGCCCTGAAATTGAAAAGCACTACACCCATGAACTCTGAAAAAGGGTGAAATTGGGCTGGTATCATCATTTCACCCACATAGCTGCTGCTAAAAAGTTGAGAGGGTTGACTGCAAAAACGGGAGGCCACTTAGTGTACAAAATGGACAATCTCTTTCGAGTATAGGGTTCTAGGTACGAATTTAAACTCAATATGTTACAAAGCGCACTTTCATTTTTTTTAAAGTCTTTAAACCTGCTTAGACTTTCTCCTGTGTGTTCCGGATACACCATTCAAAGCCACGTTATCAATTTCGTCTTTTTCTCTTGTTTCCTTTTTTCTTTTTTTTCCTTTCAACAGGTTCTGACTCCATTGGCTATTTTTCATCATTACTGATTTTTTTAGCTCTCAAATGACCCTAAAATTGAAAAGAACATACAAATGAACTTTAGAGGTTGATAAACTGGCCTGGTATCATCATTTCACCCACATAGCATGTGCTAAAAACGTGAGAGTGGTTACGGCAAAAATTGATGCACTCACGCCCCCCCGGTACAAATGGACCAAATCTCTTTAGAACGTATCAAGGTGGGTTTCGGCGAAAAACTCATCTGTTACAAGCATTTCATTTTTTTAAACTTATTCAACTCATACATTTTGTTGCGGTCATATCACCATTCAAAGCCACCGCTATCCAATTTTCCACCCTTTTGACTTCAAAATTTGCTATGTTTCATGAATTTATTGTATTTTTGAGCTAAATGACCCTCCCCAAACTTGAAACATGCACCACAAATGCAACTCTAAAAAAGGTTGAAAAGTGGCATGGTATCATCATTTAACCCACATGCATGTGCTAAAATGTTGAGAGGTACGGCAAAAACTTGAGTTGCACTTCGTGTACAAAATGACATCTCTTTCGCAGTTCAGGGTTCGGACGAAAACTATCTGTTACAAAGCCATTCATTTTGTAAACGTATTTCACTATAGACTTTTTGTGCGTTCAGTACGACCATTCAAAGCCACATCATAATTTCAACCCTTTCTGACTTCATTTGTATTTTCAGGCATTTACTGATTTTTTTGAGCTAAATGACAATGACAGTGAAAGCACTCCATACATCAATTGATCTCCTTGAAAAGGTTGAAGTGAAGGTGGCATGGTATCATCATTTAATCGACCACCAAGCAGGGCTAAAAATTCGAGTAGAGGCGTTACTGGAAAAATGGATCACTCGGTACAAAATTGGACAATCTCTTCGAAGTATCAGGCGTTTCGGACCAAAAAACCCCTATAATGTTACAAAAGGCATTCATTTTTTAAACCTTATTTCAAACTCCCAGGACTTTTTGGCGTCTCAGTATGACACCCATTCAAAGCCCCTAGAATCATCAATTTCCAACATTTCTGAATTCAGTTGCTATTTTTCACCCCCTGCCCATGTTATTACTGATTTTTTTGAGCTAACATGACCCTGAAATTGAACAGCCTACCGAATGAACTCCTGAAAATTGACGTTGGCATGGGATAATACCTATTACCCACATAGCATGTGCTAAAAAGTTTGAGGGGTTACGGCAAAAACTGGATTGCACTCGTTAAAAATGGACAATACTTCGAAGAATCGTGGTTGGGTTCGGACGAAAACTCATCTGTTACAAAGGCATTTCATTTTTTTTTCTTATTTCAACTCCCGACTTTTTGTTTGGCTTCCAGTATACACCATTTTCAAGCCCCCCAGGTCATCAAGTTCCCACCCTTCTGACTTAATTTGCTGTTTTTCATGCATTTAATATGTTTTCCCCCTCCTCCCCCCCCCCCTTTGTTAGCTAAAACCCCTCGACACCCTGATAATTTGAAACAGCACCTACAACACTGAACACACTTTTAAAAGCGTTGAAAGTTGGCATGCCATATATCATTTACATTTCCACATACATGTGTTAATAAGTTGAAGAGGGTCTACTGCAAAAACTGGGATGCACTTCTGCGTCAAAAAACGTGGCAACATCTTGGCGCCCGCCCTATCAGGCGTTTCCCCTCGGACGAAAACTCATCTGTTCGAAAGGCATTTCATCTCTAAAATTATTTCAACTGTTAGACATTTTGGTGTTCAGTTACATCCATTTCAAAGCCCAAGTTCATACAATTCCAAAAAGGGTTTGAACGTCATTGCCATCTTTTTCATGCATTTAATAACTGTTTTTTAGCTAACCATGACCATAAAATTGAAAAGCACTACAAATGAACACTGTTAGAGTTGAAACTTCCGGAATCCCGGTCTCCTCCTTCCCCCCCCTTTCCCCCCCTCCTCCCTTCTCTCCCCCCTTCCCCACCTTATTCTCCTCCCCCCCTCTCCCCCCCACCCCCCCCCCCCCCCCCCCACCCCCCCCCCCCTCCCCCCCCTCCCCACCCCCCCCCCCCCCCCCCCCTTCCCCCCCCCCCCTCTCCCACCCCCCCCCCCCCCCCCCATTACCCCCCGCCTCCCCTCCCCCCTCTCCTTTTTCCCCCCCTCCTTCTTTTCCTCTCTCTCTTTTCCTACCCCCCTTTCCCTCCCGCCCTCCCTCCCTCTTCCTCCCCCTCGCCATAATCATCCCCCCCCAACCCACAGGTGTGCTAAAAAGCTGGACCGAGGGTTACGGCAACAATTGGATTGCTACTTCGTTTACAACCATATTTTTATGGCAATCCTTTCGTTAAGTATCGGGTTTTGCCCGGACTTGACTAACTCCTCCATGTTACAAAGGCATTTCGATTTTTTACAAATTATTCAATATCAAGACCCCCCCCCTTCCCTTTTTCTTTTTGTGATTCAGTATGGCACCATGTCAAAGCAACATCATAAATTTTCATCCCACATTTCTGACTTCATTGCTATTTTTTGTGATTACTGATTTTTTGAGCTAAACTGGAACCTTGAAATTGAAACGCCCACTACAAATAATCTGAAAAGGTGAAGTGGCATGGTATCATCCTTTAATCCACATAGAATGTGTAAAAATTTGAGACTCTTGGGCTACGGCAAAACATCTGCTCCGCCACGCAATCTCGTTGTAAAAAATGACAATTCTTCGAAGTATCATGGGTGTCCTTCTTTCGGACGAAAACTCATCAGTTCCAAGGCATTCATTGTGTACACAAATATTCAACTTTTGTTGCCAGACATTTTGCCTTCGCTTTTCAGTAGGCCCCCATTCAAAAGCCCCCCCACGCTTTCATTCAAGCGACTCAAAATCCTTTCTGAATTCCTTTAGTACTTTTTTCATGCATTTATTGCTTTATTCTTTGAGCTAATGCCCCTACAAATTGAAAAGACCACAAATGAACTCTATAAAGGTTTGAAAAGGTTGAGCATGTATCATCATTTCACCCCATAGCATGGCCCTAAAATGTGAGCGGGTTACGGCACAAAAAATGGATGCACGTCATGTACAAAATGGACAATCTCTTTCGAAAGATTCAGGGTTCGGAGAAACAGTTATGTTACAAACAATTTCATTTTTTTTTTAAACTTATTCCAACTTAGACTTTTTTGTGCGTTCAGTACGCACCATCAAAGCCACATCATAAATTTTCAACACTTTATGACTTGATTTGATTTTTCATGGCATTTTCTGATTTTTTGAGCTAAAAGACCCTGAAATTGAAAGAATACAAAATACTCTGAAAAGGTTGCAAAGTTGGCATGGTATCATTCATTTAATCGACAAAGCATGTGCTAAAATTTGAAGGGTTACGGCCAAAAACGGCCGATGCACTTCGTGTACAAAATGGAAACACTCTCTTTCGACCCAGCTTATAAGGGTTTCGGACAAAGTATTTACTCATCTTGGTGACAAAAGGCATTCTTTCATTTTTTAAACTGATTTCAACTCCAGACTTTTTGTGTGTTCAGTATGCACCCATCAAAGCCACGTCTCAATTTCCAACCGTTTCTTACTTATTTGTTATTTTTCATGCATCTGATTTTTTTGCGACCCCTAAATGACACCCCCAAAGCCGCTCAAATGAAAGCACAACAAATGAACTCTAAAAAGTGAAAGGTTGGATTGTATCATCATTTCCCCCACATAGAGTGCTAAAATGTTGGAGGGTTACGGCAAAAAACGCTTGGATGCACTTCGGTACACAATGGACAATCTCTGCGAAGTATCAGGTTTCGGACGAAAAATTCATTGTACTTAAATGCCCATTTACAGCTATGTTTGTTAAAACAAATCATTAAAACTCCGACTTGTTGGGAGCCCGCTAAGTATCGCACCATTCAAAGCCACATCATAAATTTTCAACCCTTCTGACTTCATTTGCTATTTTCATGCATTTACTGATTTTTTTGAGCTAAAATGACCCTGAAATTGAAACGCACTCAATGACTCTGCAAAGGTTGGGAAAGTTGGCATGGTATCATCATCTTAATCGAACAAAGAAGTGCTAAAAAGTTGAAGGGTTACGGCAAAAAATGGATGCACTCGTTGTACAAAATGGACAATCTCGCGAAGTATCAGGGTTTCGCTGTACAGAAAACTCATCTGCGTCAAAGGATTTCATTTTTTTAAAATTATTTCAAACTGTAAACGTTTTGTGTGTTCAGTACACCCATTAAAAGCCACGTCATCAATTTCAACCGTTTGACTCATTTGTTATGTTGCAGGGCATGTACTGATTTTTTTAGCTAAATGACCCTTAAATTGAAAACCTACAAATGACTCTTAAAAGGGTGAAAGTTGGCATGGACATATCATCATTTCACATCACCAACATTCCCTTAAAATTGAGAGGGTTACGCAAAATTGGAGCACTCGTTGTACAAAATGGACACATCTCTTTCGAAGATAGCAGGTTATCGAGACGAAAACTCACTCTTTACCAAAGACATTTCATTTTTTAAACTTATTTCACTCAAACTTTTGTGCGTCAGTATGCACCATTCGAAAGCCACACTCATCAATTTCCAACCCTTTCGACTCATGGTTCTATTTTTCATGCATTTACTAGATTTTTTTTAGCTAAATGACCCTGTAAATGTAAAAGCGACGTACAACTGCACTCTGAAAAGGTTGAAAGTTGGCGTTGTAATCCATCATTTACCCACATAGCATGTGCCTAAAAGTTGAGAGGGTTACTTAAGGCAAAAACTGGACTGCACTTCGTGTAACAAAATCGACATCTCTTTCGAGAATACGGGTGTTCGCACGAAAACTCATCTGTTACAACAGCATTTCATTTTTTTAAAACTTATTTCAACTTTCTCAACTCATACTTTTGTGTCGTTCATTTAACACCACTTCGAAGACCACGATCATCAATTTCTAAACCTTTCTGACTTCATGTGCTATTTTTCATGCTTTACTGATTTTTTTAGCTAAATGACCCTGAATTGAAAGAGCCATACAATGAACTCTACAAGGTTGAAAGTTTGGCAGAGTTATATCATTTCACATTGACATGCTGTTCTAAAAGTAAGTTGAGAGGGTTACCAAAAATGGATACTTCGTGTACAAAATGGACAATCTCTTTCGAGTATCAGGTTTCGCACGAAAACCATATTGGTTACACACATTTCATTTTTTAAACATATTCAACTCCAGACTTTTTGTGCGTTCTAGTATACGCACCATTCAAGCCACGTCATCAATTTCTCACCTGCGACGTTTTGATTATTTGCCATCATTTATCTGATTTCTTTTGTTAGTCTAAATGACCCTGAAATCCCCCTATTGAAAAGCACTACAAATGAACTCTTTTGAAAGGTTGAAAACGTTGGCATGGTATCATCATTTCACCCACAAGCATGTGCTAACAAAGTTGAGGGGTTATCGCAAAAATTGATGCACTTCGTGTGTATTCACAAAATGGACAATCTTTTGAAGTATCAGCTTTCGACGAAAACTATCTGTTAACAAGCGCATTTCATTTTTTAAACTGATTCAACTCTAGAATTTTTGTGCGTGTCATACAGACACCTCAAGGACACATCATAAATTTTCCACACCCTTATTGACTCATTTGCTAGTTTTTCATGCATTTACTGATTTTTTTGGCTAATGACCTGAAATGAAATTGAAAAGCACACAATACTCTGAAAAGGTGAAAGTTGTCATGGTATCATCATTTAATCGCACCTAGCTGTCTAAAAATTGAGAGGGTTACGCAAAAAACTAGTTCACTTCGATGGGTACAAATGGACAATCATCTTCGACAGTAACAGGTTTCGGACGAAAAACTTCATCTGTTACAAAAGGCATTTCATTTGTTAAACTGTATTCAACCAGACTTTTTGTGCTTCATACTGCACCATTCAAAGCCATCATTAATTTCCAACCCTTTCTGACTTCATTTGCGTATTTTTTTCATGCATTACTTGATTTTTTTGAGCTCTAAATGACCCTGAAAATTGAAGCACTACAATGGAAACTCTGAAAAGGTGTAAAGTTGGCATTGATATCATTTCACCCACATAGATTGCTAAAAAGTTGAGAGGGTTACGGCAAAAGGATGCACTTCGTGTAAAAAATGGACAATCTCTTTCGAAGATCCGGAGTTTCGGACGAAAACTCATCTATTACAAAGCATTTCAGTTTTTTAATTATTTCCACTCCAACACTTTTTTTGTGTGTTCGTATACAACATTCAAAGCCACGTGCCACAAGTTTCAACCCTTCTGACTTCATGTGCTTATTTTTTCATCATTACTGATTTTTTTTGCTAAATGACCCCTAAATTGAAAAGCACTACAATAATCTATAAAAGGTGAAAGTTGGCAGGTATCATCATTTAATCACCATCCAGCATGTGCTAAAAATTCGAGAGGTAGGCAACAACTGGATGCACTTCGTTGTACAAAATGGGAACATCTCGCTTCGACCCAGTATCAGGGTTTCGACAAAACTATCTGTTACAAATGCGATTTCATTTTTTTAAACTTATTTCACACTCCAGACTTTTTGTGATCTTCAGTAATTGCACCATTCAAGCTCACATCATCAATTCCAACCTTTTTCTGACTTCATTGCTATTTATGCACGCCTTACTGATTTGTTGGTTAGCTAAAGACGTCATGAATTGAAAAGCACTACGATAATGAACTTGAAAAGTTGAAAGTTCCGGCATGTATCGATCTTCAACCACACATAGCAAGGTGCTAAAAAGTTGAGAGGGTTACGGCAAAAACTGGAGCACTTCGTGTACAAAAGGGACAATCTTATCGACAGATTCCGGGTTTCGAACAATTAAGTCACTGCGAACAACTCACTGTTAAACAAGGCCATCATTCTCATTTTTTAACTTATATGCGAGTCACCCCACGCTTTCACCTCCACCATCAGCTATTGTGAGTCATTCACCCTCAAAGCAACGTCATACAATCCAACCCCTTCTGTGACTTCATTTGCTATTTTTCATTCAATTTATGCATTTTTTGTAGCTAAATGACCCTCAAAATTGAAAAGACTCCAAAAATGAACTTGAAAAGGTGAAAGTTTGCATCCTCTTGTACATCTATTTCACCCACATAGCATGTGCTACTAAATGCTGTGAGAGGGTTAACGGCAAAATCTGGATGCACTGCGTGTACCAAAAATGGACCAATCTCTTTCAGAAGTATAATGGGTTCGGAACAGAAACTCATTGTTCGACCATTTATTACATTTTTTAACTTAATTTCAAACTCAGACCCTTTTGTGGTCAGCTTCAGTAGCACCATTCAATGTTCAACGTCATAAATTCCCCTGACCAACCTTTCTGACTCCATTTGACTATTTTCATGCATTTACCTATGTTTTTTGGAGCTAAATGCACCCTGAAATACCACGAAAGCACTACAAGACTCTGAAAAAGGTTGAAAACAGTTGGACAGCTACATCATCTTTTCAACGATAACTAGCGTAGGTTGTAAATAAAGTTTGAAGGGGTACGCTTCAAAACTTCCTTAATTCGGCGTTATAAATGACAATCTTTTGTTCGAGAACCGGGAAATTCTTGGACAGAGAAAGTTCCCCCACAAATACACTGTTACAATAGGTCATTCGATTTTTTAAAATTATTAACTTTACCAGTTTTTTGTGTGTCTGCAGTATAACATCGCAGTAAAAGCCAAGTCAGCAATTTCCAACCATTTCCTGACTTCTATTTGTCTATTTTTCTAGGCATTTACTGATTTGGTTTTTTTTGAGTCCTAAATGACATCTGGAAATTTGAAAAGCACTCAAGTGAACCTGAAAAGGTTGAAGTTGGCATGGTATCACATTTCCCGCCAAAGCATGTGTAAAAATTGAGGGGTTATTGGCAAAAAACTACTGGATTGCACTAGTTTTACAAAATGACCAATCTGTTTCGAAGGTCTCAGGTTCGGACAGAAACAATTCTCTGTTACACAAGGCGCATTCATTTTTAAACTTATTTTCAACTCAGACTTTTGTGGTTCAGTATCACACCATTCAACGCACCCATCATCAATTTTCTTCAAACCCTTTTCGATTCATTGGCTAATTTTTCATGCATTTAATGATTTTTTTAGCGAATACCCTGAACTGAAACCCTCAAAGCACGACGAATGAACACTTCTGTTGACAGGTTGAAAGTTGGATGTATCATCATTTCACCACATAGCATGTGCAAAAAGTGTCGAGATGGTTACGGCACCAAAACGGGATGCCACTTCGTGTAAAAAATGGACATCGCTTTCGAAGGATCAGGGGTCCTCGGGAAGAAAATAATATGTTACAAAGGCATTTCATTTTTTAACTTATTTCAACTCCAGAATTTTGTGGGTTGCAGGATACCCCCCACTTCAAAGCCCAAGGTCATCAATTTACCAACCGCCTTACTGCATCATTTGGCCTATTGTTCACTGCACGATTATGATTTTTTTAGCTACAGACCCTGAAATTGGAAAAGCCCCACCTCAATTTCTTTAGACTTATTTTATAAAGGTTGACAGTTGGCAGATATTCATCATTTCACTTTCTTTCTTATTCACGTACATGTGTTAAAAAAAAGTTCGAGAGGGTTTATGGCAAAACTTGGTATGCACTTCGGTACAAAATTGGACAATCTCTTTAGAAGTATCAGGGGTTGCGGACGACAAACTCATAAGTTACAAAGGCATCATTTTTTTAAAACTTTCAACTGCGGACTTTTTGTGTGTTCAGGATTACCACCATTCGCGACCCCCCCAGTCATAATCCTCACCACACCCCGCCCCCTCTCTTTCCGAATTCATTGCCTCACTTTTCATGCATTACTGATTTTTTTAGCTACATGACCATAACCTTGAAAAGCCTACCAAATGAACTTTTAGAACTTTGTTGTTGAAACTTTGGCCTGGTACTTTCATCATTTTCACCCTACAATAGCATGTGCCTAAAAATAAAAAAGTTGAGAGGGTCTTGTACGGCAAAAAGGATGCACTCGTGTACACACAAATGGACAATCTCTTTGAAGTACAGCTTTACGCGACCGACAACTCTATCGTTTACAAAGCCATTTCATTTTTTAAACTATTTCAACTCTCGAACTTTTGTGCGTTCAGTATACGCACCCCCATTTCCAAGCATACATCATAAATTTCAACCTTTTGACTCATTTGCTATTTTGCAGCATTAATGATTTTTTTGACTGCTAAACCCTTTTTGACCCTGCAAATTGATTTATATATTCGCACTACAAATTGTATATACACATTTGACCAATTAGGTTGCCAATGTTGGCATGTGTCTCATCATTTTAATCGACCAAAGCCATGTGCTAAAAATTTGAGAGCAGGTTAACGGCAAAACTGGATGCACTTGCGGTACAAAGGCATTTCATTTTTAAACTATTTCAACTCCCATAATTTTCTCAGATATGCCACCATTCCAAAGCCACGTCATCATCAATTCCAACCTTTCTGACTCATGTGCGATTTTCAGCATGTATGTATTTTTTGAGCTACAAGACCCTCAAATGAAAAAGCACCACACAATGAACTCTAAAAAATGGTTGTTGAAAGTGGATGGTTAATCTGTAAAACGAGCATTCAATTTTTCACTATTTCATCCAGACTTTGTTGTGTCGTTTTTCAGTATAAACCAACTTCAACAGCACGTATCACAATTTCCAACCCTTTACTGACCTTATTTGCCCATTTTTCAGCATTTACTTATTGTTTTAGTTTAAATGACACTGAAATTGAAATAATTATCCTCCAATGAAACTTTACAAAGGTTGCAAGTTGGAATGATTCCCTATTCACTCATGTCACCCACATAAATGTGTAAATATAAGTGAGAGGGTTACGGCAAAAATGGATGCATCGTGTACCCAAATGGACACTCTCATCTTCGAGTATTTCAGCGGTTCGGACGACAACTAATCTGCTTTACAATTCAATGGAATTCATTTTACATTTTTCACCTCCATACTTTTGTTGCCGTCAGTATGCACCATGCAAGCAACAATAATCATATTTCCAACCCTTTCTGACTTCATTTGCTATTTCATGCATTTACTGTTTGTTTTAGCTAAATGACCCTGCCAATTACAAAAGACACTACAAATGGAATCTGAAACGGTTGAAGTTGGTGTATCACATTTCACCACCACAAGCAATGTGCCTAAAATTAAGTTGAGCACGGGTCACGGCAAAAACCCTGGATGCACTTCGCTGTACAACATCACCATCTCTTCGAAGTATCAGACGGTGTCTCGCACGAAAATCTTTACATTCGTTACAAGCCCGCATTTCATTTTTTTTTTTTTTAAACTATTTCACACCCCTCCACGACCTTCCTCTGTCGTTTCAGTAGCACCATTCGAAGCCACCTCCTACTTTTAAACCCTTCTGACATCATTGTATTTTCATGCATTACTTGTATTTTTTGAGCTGAAATGACCATGAAAATTTGAAAAGCACTACCCCCATCACTGGACTTATTGAAACAGGTTGAAAGTTGGCAGCTGGTATCATCTTTAATTGCCGATACTTGCATATTCTAAACAAGTTGAGAGGTTGACCTCCTCGCTCAAATAAACCTGGTATGCAAAGCGTGTACAAAATGGACAATCTATTTCGATATTGTATCTACTTGGTCCCCCTCGCCCAACCGAAACCACACTCATGCGCTCTCCTTACACACAGGCCTACTTTCATTTTAATCACATACATATTTCTACAACAACTCCAGACTTTTTGGTGCGTTTTAGTATGCCCCCATTCAAGCCACATCATCAATTTTCAACCCACTTTCCAGACGACGTCCATTTGATATTTTAATGCATTTATTGATTTTTTTCGAGCTACAATGACCCTGAAATTGAATAGCACTACAAATGAACTCTGAAAAGGTGAAGTTGGCTATGGTAGCATATTGCACCCACATAGCTGTGCTAAAAAAAGTTGAGAGTGCCCCCGCCCGTTTCTGGTACAACAGACCATTGGCAGGATGTTCGTTGTAACACACATTTTTTATGGACCATATCTCTTTCGAAGTATCAGGGTTCGGAGAAAAATCATCTGTTCACAAAGGGCATTTCATTTTTAAATTAGTTAAACTCAGAATTTTTGTGCATTCAGTAGCACCATTCAAAGGACACATCATAAATTTTCAACCTTTTGACTTCATTTGCGGTTTCAGCATTTACTGATTTTTTGAAGTAAATGACTGAAATTGAAAAGCCACTACAAAACTCTGAAAAGGTGAAAGTTGGCATGGTATCATCATTTAATCCACATCGCATGTGCTAAAAATTTGAGAGGGTTACGGCCAAAAAAAACCTAGATTGCACTTCATTTACAACGCACTCTCTTTCGAAGTATCGGGGTTCGACGAAAACTCATCTGTTACAAAAGGCATTTCATTTTTAAACTTAATTCAACTCCAGACTTGTGCGTTTAGTATGGCACCATTTTTTTTTTTCAAAGCCACGTAATTAATTTCCAACCCTTTCGACTTCATTTTGTAGTTTCATGCAGTGATTGATTTTTTGAGCTAAATGACCCTCAAATTG